>CM056378.1:39016812-39132311 GCA_029718625.1 Synaphobranchus kaupii | reverse complement strand
AGGGTCACTCTGACAGAGCTCCAGCGTATCCTTGTGGAGATGGGAGAACCTTTCAGAAGATCAACCATCCAGGCAGCACTCCACCAATCAGGCCTTTATGGTAGAGTGGCCAGACGGAAGCCCCTCCTTAGTAAAAGGCACATCACAGCCCGCTCGGAGTTTGCCAAAAGGCACCTAGAGGACTCTCAAACCATGAGAATCAAGATTCTCTGGTCTGCCTCAGACTGGGGCGAAGGTTTACCTTCCAACATGACAACGACCCGAAGCACACAGCCAAGAGAACAAAGGAGTGGCTTCGGAGAAAGTCTGCATGTCCTTGAGTGGCCCAGCCAGAGCCCAGACCTGAATCCAATTGAACATCTGTGGAAAGAGCTGAAAATGGCTGTGTACCGACGCTCCCCATCCAACCTGACGGAGCTTGCAAGGATATGCCAAGAGGAATGGGCAAAAATGTCCAGAAACAAGTGTGCCAAGCTCATAGCTTCTTTCCCAAGACGCCTTGAAGCTGTAATCGCTGCCAAAGGTGCAGCAACCAAGTATTAGGCTAAGGGTGTGTACAGATATGTAACCCTAAATAACCTATTTTTGTCAGTGAAATTAAATTGCATATTTTCTAAACCTGTTTTCACTTTGTCATTATTGGATATTGTGTGTAGATGTTTGAGGCAAAAAATGAACTCAATCTATTGTAGTATAAGTCTGTAACGTAATAAAATGTGGAGAAGTTGAAAGGGGTGTGCAGACTTTCCGGCTTGACTATATATTGCGAAATGAAAAAATACAGAAATACGATAATTTCACCAGATACATGCTGCTTTTAACTTGAATATCTCTATTTGGAAAGAATTTATCACTCATCACTGATTTTGGAGGATGAAATGAGGCAGTTGTTTATACTCTTGTTGACTCACCACGACACCATCGAATTCAGATAATATGCCTACTCGTCTATCTATCCAGGCTAAAGTCCATGTTCCAACATGATATTAATAATGGATGTTGCTTAGGCTACCCTAAAATAAAGGGGCTCATCTGTGAATGGGTGGAAGAAAGGTGGTGTCGAGAAGGGATCCAGGATATTAGAGGAGGTTCTCCATTACATTAAAGCTGCAATATCACATTAGAATCACGTTTAAAATCGCGTCTTTCTCAATAAAGTTACAAAGAACAAGTATACATTCTCCAAATTGATGTTGCATTTCTTTTCGCAACAAATTCTTCTTTTTCGGTGCTTGTGTCATGTTCCTCACTAATTTTAAGGTTGTAGGCTACAACATTTCACAGACGACTGGAGGCGACACAACTTTCGTTATTCCAATAGATCAAGAACGATTGGTTCACTATGCACGCAGAGTGTGCGTAACCGTGGCATAAGCGCCTGTGTATCCAAGAAACCTTAATCAGACTAAATTATATCAAACAAATGCAAACCTTGCGATTTTTTGTTTTGTATCAAGCAGCAAAAAAGTTTTAGCCTGACGTGATTGATTTAATTTATCGCAAAAAAAAAAAACTGCGTCCTTCACGATGTCACTATTGCTCATGCGCACATTGCTATGTCGACGCTGAAATGATATATCTTGCAACCCTACGTCCAACCAGTGTTGCCATGTCCGCGGTTTTACAGCTAAATTGGGATACTTTCAAAGTGCAGTCACGGGTAAAAATGAAAAGTCGCAAAGCACGCACTTATTTTAAAAAGTAAAAACATGACGATTTCGATTTAAAATACGGTTTCGGTTAAAAATAGCCTATAAATTCGCTAGTTTTGAGTCGCCATTTGGCTGGAGGGTCTTACAAGATCTGGCAACCCAGCGTCCAACCCTTCTTAAATCCAGATTCTCTCTGTGTTAAATCCGCAGGTAAAATCAAAGACCTTCTGAAACCGGGAACGGTTTCTGCTATGACAAGGCTGGCTCTTGTGAATGCCATCTACTTCAAAGGGAACTGGTTGCACAGGTTTGACGAAAAGCAAACCAAAGAAATGCCCTTTAAAATCAATCAAGTGAGTTAACTTGCAAATGCTTTTGATAAAATATTTTGTGGCCTGAGTGCATTATGAATGTGCAGGTCCCTAGTGTGTTGTTCATGGTTACGGAGCTAAACATGGAACCAAAAGTTTCAAATCCTTTATGAGGGACTGACCATGAAAGGGGATGGAAAGAAAGCGATAGAAGTTCTAAAATGCTCACTGAATTTTTGGAGAAAAACTGGGAAAGGAAGGAAATACCTCAGCTGGTGTTTTTAACAATTTGTTTAAAACTAAAAGAAATGTAAAGCCAGACCTGCTTCCCCAAAGTTGAAAGCCCTCTTGTTGGATGAAGGGAGGAGAAAAGTGTGATGTGTTTTTTTTTTTTGTTTTGTTTGTTTTTTCTAATATTGCTTTTCTTTTTTGTTTTTTTGTGGTGTCAGAATGAGAGTAAACCAGTGCAGATGATGTTCCAGATGAAGAAGTTTCCCTACAACTACATCCCAGAATACAGCCTGCAGGTCCTTGAGCTTCCCTACCAGGGGGAGGAGCTGAGCATGTTTATTCTGCTGCCCGAGGAGTCCAGTGATGGCAATGCACTCAATAAGGTAGTGACATGGTTGGTGTAATTATGACAGATAACCACTAGGTGGCACACATTTTCTCAGCTGACATGCACGGTACATTAAAGGGATTGTTCGTAATTTTGGACATAATGTCTCAATTACGACTTACCCATGATGTAGTTGATTGATGGAAACAATTTTCAGCTAATTCCATGCTGTCCCTTCTTTTGGACATATACACGTTGCTAATGCTAGCGCAGCTCTATGGCATCCGGTAGCATCCACTACCAAACGCACTTAAACACTCCACAGTGCGCCCAAAGCAAATAAAATACGATGTTATTTTGAGTGTTGATACCATCAAACTATCGTTGAATCCTTTACTTTGTGCTGACCTATATTATCTGTGGAAGTACGGCGGCGGAGCGAACGTGGCCATTGCAACTTGTTTCTCTTCTTTGTTGTTGTAGTCGACCAGTGCCGGCACTACATTCGTAGGTAACGTGAAGTATCGCTCCCCCGATAGACTGTCGTCGTATTTTATTTGCTTTGGGTGCACTGTGGTGTGTTTAAGTGCGTTTGGTAGTGGATGCTACCGGTTTCCATAGAGTTGCGCTCATATTAGCAACGTGTGTATGTCCAAAAGAAGGGACAGCATGGAATTAGCTGAAAATGGTTTCCATCAATCAACTACATCATGGGTAAGTCGTAATTGAGACATTATGTCCAAAATTCCAAACTATCCCTTTAAGGGCCAGATTTACTAAGACCATTAGTATTTTAGCACATGCAGAACCAATAACGTGACCAATGATTTTTAGTTTTAGTTTAGTTTATTAGTTTAGTTGAAACGGGGACAATGCACATTAATGAACATTACTGTAAATGCGCAAGTTTTAGCCAGCTGGCTAATTTCCAACTGTAGTCCCTGGGCAAAGTGTTAAATGCCAGAAAAAACGCATGGTTTCCTTTCAGTTAGCAGCCAGTTTAGTACTTGGAAACAAGGTGCGTGGACTTTCCAACAAATCAGTTATTTATATTAAGCACTTAAGTTCTGAAACACTGAGAAAGTCCCTCCAGGAAGTGAGTGTGACATCACTGCCTAACCTTGCAAATGTGGAATGTACTGAAAATATTTTGAAATTATATATTTAATTTGAATATTGCCACACATAAGTAACACAATATATGGGCAAATATTAATATTTTCACCACATTCAAAAATTTAAATATTTTATGTTGCGGTATATCGTATTTGCATAATGGTTGAGTTGATGCGTTCCCCCCCCCCCCCATGGACACATCAGCTTGAGAAAGAGCTCACTCTAGAGAAGATTGACAGCTGGACAAACAGGAACGCCATGGAAACCAGTGCAGAGGTCAGAGTTCACCTGCCCAGATTCAAGCTGGAGGAGGACTACGAGCTGAACACACCTCTGGGACGCCTGGGCATGGCCGACGTTTTCGACGGTGCGCGGGCAGACCTGACCGGCATGAACGGGGAGGGCGGGCTGTTCCTGTCCGCCGTGGTCCACAAGTCTTTCGTGGAGGTGAACGAGGAGGGCACGGAGGCGGCGGCCGCCACAGCGGGCCTCATCAACTTCTGTATGCTGCTGGAGGAGAACTTCACCGCCGATCACCCCTTCCTCTTCTTCATCCGGCACAATCAGTCCCGCAGCATCATCTTCCTCGGGAGATTTTCCTCCCCGTAATGAAAATCTAACGCTTGCGTGTATTTTTGACCCGGGGTTACGGAAAATTGTTAGTTGATTCTGGGCCTTTTTTTTTGGTTCCACAATTTCTTTCATTTTCTAGGTTTATTTTCTTGCACTAGTCCTATGGAATCTCTTCTCATATCCTCATCATGTGAACTGACAGACTTTAGGTAGAAGTTGGTGTCTATATGATTTAAGTTGGCAGACCTGTCTAAAGTGGCCTAAATTGAAACAAGCTTTTGCATCATTCTTCTGTGACAACTTCCTGTGTTTTTCAGTGTGGAAATCCTCCAATAAAACTATATAATAAGAGTAATGCTGGCTCTCCTGTAGTGCTGTGTGGACTGTAATGTGTAAAATGGACACTGGCTTGCAGTCGAGTGGACACGCTTCAGCTGTAGTCAGTGCTCATTGTGTGTGAATGTGATAAAAATGGCTACCCCACAGGATCATTTAGAAATTCAAAATCTGGGAGGAAATACGTGTGTACACACACACACACATCACAGGGCTCAAACACAGGTTTAACTCTAGTTACGCTGGACCACACTCAACTTTCATAAAGTCTCCTAAAGCCATGAGATGGCTATGAAACAAACCAGGTACAATCTGTCAAAAATATATTTACCAGAACCAAAAGAGGTGTGTTTGACCAGGACGAGGTGGGAAAACCAGACCATAATGACCCATAATGCACCTGATCTGTTGTTACCACAGAGATCACCCTCATCATCACCGTCTCGATGCTACAAATTGATTAGCTACATTCAAAGCAAAGTAGTTTTCTTTGAATATACAGTACTGTACAAAGAAAGAGAGCATTGTACAAAGAAGAAACTAGACAATAAGTGACTGTTCTATGTGACAAAGTAACTGTTCCAAGCAGGGCATGTGCTAGGACTGCAATAATAACCCTTTAAGGTGTAAGATCACAAATATGTGATTAGAATGTTCTTCACTGAACATTATGATTCTGGTGTAACAATCACTCCTGGTAAATAAAGAAAAGAACAGCAACAGAGTTTGAGAACATTAACTTAGTACGCTGAAAAAATATTCTAAAAAACACATACTCTTCAAATGTTTAATAAACCACAAGCTTTAACTATCAGAAGGCCATCCAAGTTTGTAAGTTTAATTGGTTACATTTTTATAATGCTGTAAGAAAGGTAAAGTAAATAAGGAAAAAAAGGATGTCAGAAAATTAAATGCCTTCTGGATTCAGTGGAGTTAATCTGAAACCTGTTCTGTGAACTGTATGGCTTTAAATGCCCTTTTTCGGGCTCTGACTCCTTAAGGTGGGAAACAGAAATGTATATTAAAAATAATGTGAATGATTTAAGGAAGCCACTGTCTGACTCCCTTAAACAAATCAGTGTGGCAGTTGGGGGGTCTGAAGGTTAAACTTCCTGACATCTAACCAGGAAACAGTCTGTTGTATTGCTAATCCAGGGTGCGTCCCAATAAAAGTTTTCTACGGAATCTCTTCTCCATATCCTCATCATGTGAACTGACAGACTTTAGGTAGAAGTTGGTGTCTATATGATTTCAGTTGGCAGACCTTTCTAAACTGGCCTAAATTGAAACAAGCTTTTGCATCATTCTTCTGTGACAACTTCCTGTGTTTTTCAGTGTGGAAATCCTCCAATAAAACTATATAATAAGAGTAATGCTGGCTCTCCTGTAGTACTGTGTGGACTGTAATGTGTAAAATGGACACTGGCTTGCAGTCGAGTGGACACACGCTTCAGCTGTAGTCAGTGCTCATTGTGTGTGTGAATGTGATAAAAATGGCTACCCCACAGGATCATTTAGAAATTCAAAATTTGGGAGGAAATATGTGTACACACGCACACACACACACACACACACACACACCACAGGGCTCAAACACAGGTTTAACTCTAGTTACGCTGGACCACACTCAACTTTCATAAAATCTCCTAAAGCCATGAGATGGCTATGAAACAAACCAGATACAATCTGTCAAAAAATATATTTACCAGAGCCAAAAGAGGTGTGTATGACACAACACGCATTTAATCAGTTTATTTTCCACTGATTTATTGATTTCTCTGAAAGGTACAGCATGCAGTCTTCAGGGTAAAGTTGCAGGGGTTTCTGCAGGGGAACCTCAATTGCGAAGCATAGTCTAAAAAGGCAAGAAATGCTTTGATTTTTCAGATTATGTCAATATTAATAAAATAAGGTACTACCCATGTCTTTCAGGTTATGTCATGACAAGAAAATAAGGTACTGGTCATGTCTTTTCAGGTTATGTCATGACCTGAAACTACTTACTTTCTTGTCATGACATAACCTGAAAGAAATAACTTGCTATTTGTCATGTTGTTCAAGTTATGTCATGACAAGAAAATAAGAGGGGTGGTTTGAGGGGAACCATGTGACTCACGTCGCTGATCCACTGGGTGAAGGAAGACGTGCGGGTGAAGACGGTGGGCTTCTTGATGGTGTTGCAGCCTCGAGACGAGACGAAGCTGGTCACTCCCTGGACGTACCATCTGCCATCTCTGCCCTTACAGTTCAGAGGTCCTCCTGAGTCTCCCTAGAGAGAGGAGAGAGAGGGAGAGCAAGGGAGAGGAGAAAGAGGGAGAGACAGGCATAGAGAGAAACAGAGAGGGACAGACAGAGGGAGACAAACAGGTTCCTATGTGATAGAGACCTAGCTGACTGATGCTTAAACATTTCCAAAACGGGTTGAAAAGAGACAGAGAGAGAGAGAGATGGTGATTATTGTGACGCCGAGCATGATGATGATGGTGGTGGCGTTTAGGATGAAAGTGCGCATTGTCTAGCAAAAAGCAGGCCACAGCCCAGCAAGGATTTTGACACCGTACTGCGATTCCCACTTTAAGCAGGGCTGAGGTATTCTAGGACGGGGTTCAGGGATGGCAGGATTATCGTTCCTGGAAGGCCAGCGGGGGAGTGGAGCGGGACCTCTTTTGGAAAGCGATACTCACGTTACAGCCGGCGCGGATGTCACCCCCAGCGCACACCATGCTTGGCTTGACGGTGCCGCCCCACCAGTCGCCCTGGCTACACACGGAATGGCCCACCACGGGCAACAGGGCCTGCTGGAGCCTGGAGGCAATGGGCCCCCCAGCTTACCAACACAAAACGGAGAAAACGATCAGTCGCTCTGTATGTACACTAACCGCTAAGATCATCAGCAAAGAGCCCAGAGCCCCGTCTACCCATGATTGCCCAGTTGCTCTCAGTGCAAGTCAACCACGCAGTACAGTTAGGTATAAACAAACAGCTTGGTACAGTCAACCCACGAGAATACCCTACGAAGTCAACCGGTCTGACCGCTATAGTCAGTCATTGTGAACACAACTGGAACTTGTCAGGCTACTGCAATTCACTCAAAACGCAAGTCGTCTGCACCGAATGCAATGCAAACAAGGAGAGCACATCAACTGCTAAGAACACAAAGCAACCACTCTGCACATTCTATGGTACGCCTACAGGAAACAGTCCATCCATTATGTTCCACACTCCGGTAAATGTCCCTTGCTTACTGTACAGTGTTCCCCAGCCGGTGATGTAACAGGGCTCATTGTGGGCCACCATATCCCCAGCGGGTGGCACGCAGGACGTCTGCACCTTGTCGTTGATGGTAGCGCTGGAGGCCAGCTTGATCAGGGCGACGTCATCGCTGAAATGTAAAAACACGGGGGAAACTATTTTTTTTAAATCTCTCTTTTTACGAACAATAAAAGTATTGTTTACCTGTTTGTTTTATTTCACAATCACGTTGTCTGCTTTGTCTTGTACTTGGCGATCTATCGGCCTATATATACAGCTTTAAGATTACAGTAATACAGTACAACATTTACTGAATCAGTCTGTATAAGTACTGTGCATAGAGCGAGGCACAATAGAATTGTCCCACCCAGGCACCGAACTCGCAGCATCTGGGTACCAAGCCTTCCTTCTTAGCCAATTAAAAAGGCGCGATGCCACACCAATCTCTGGTTCCCAAAGTGCTGGTGAAACGGGTTCCAATTCCTTACCCACAGGCTAAGCAGTTGTTGTTCCAGCCAGGGTGCACGATGATCTTCAACACGTCCCGAAACTGCTCGTTATTTTCATTCTTGGTCAGATCGTAGTCTCCCAGAACCACGCGATACTTGCGAGACCTGTTGAGGGAAGGATGTATCCATCAAGCGGATGAAATACTCTTTTTTTTTTATCGAGGTAGGTTTTCAAACTTGTAATTTGAGCACGTTTCCATTTTACACGACCTGTGAGTAATACAATCCATCGCATGTAGCAGCGAGACAGTGAGGTAGCCTACAACACGCAGAATACGCTACAGGTGGGCTATATAATGCGAGTACAATTGTCTTTTTTCTGCATGCTATGTTTGCGCACTATGTGCCTCCCTGTCCACGCATAGGTCTTAGTGTGATTTCATAAAAGGGGTTTTAGTGGGGTGGGGGGCTAACTCACGAGATGCAGTGTCCGGCAGTCATGACCCAGTTGGGAGCGATGAGAGTGCCCCCACAGGTGTGCCTGAAGTTGTCCGAACTCAGGTACTGCAGGGAAATCTAGAGAGGACACGTCACTGAATATGAATGAATTTCCTTTTGATAGCCCACAGAGAGAGGCTGTGCTCTATTTGCATAGAATATGTCTCCCTTTGAGCCGGTGAAAAACCGTGGCAAAAACGTTTTTCATAATAACGCAACATGTGCACAGAGTTAAGTTGGCTACTTTTTTGCTCATGGTTAGCCTACAGCAGCATTGTTCCTCCCAAGCTCAGACTCCACAACATTCCGTTTACAAGTGTGCATCACTAGCAGCTAATAGAGGCTGGAGAACTTGTCACCGGTTGGGTTAAAAAAGCTTACATTTTTAAAACCGTAAATAAATTGATCTGAAACAAATGTGTGACGTGCAGGTATGCAAGTGCATGTTAATTATGCAGAATGAACAAATGACTGTCCTGCTACCTGCCAGGGCCAGCTGTAGGGCCGAGCATCCACCCCATTCACCACCCTGCTGGGGTTGGGTTTGTAGGTGGGTGTGCCACACCCATAGACTGGAACACACACACACACAGGGACAGTCACGTATTACCCAACAGGGCTCCGCTCAGCTTAACCCAATCAGAGAAAAAGGGACCAAACAACTGTGCACATTCATTCACTGAGAGTGAAGCATTCTCCAACACTTGCCACACATTGTTAATCAATGATATTTATGCATACAAATGGAGAGAGAGAGAGAGGTTAAGATTTGTCTGTTTTCGGAGGACTCTATTGATGAGTGTTCCTCAAATTAGTTTTGATCACAAAGCTAGGTACGACATACATTTGCCCATTGAGCATCCCATGATCTAATAGCACAGATTGGAGGTCGTCACTAATACAGAATGTTCAGTCCTGTGTTCTAACACCGAATGTTCCATTCCTATTGTTTAAAAAAAACTTCAGCGTTCCACAAAGCGCTTCCGCTCATTCTATTCTCATTACTTCAGCGGAACCTTGGATAATTCTAATTTAAAATATAACTCAGATCAATGCCCTTAGGTTCTCATTGTCTCTGGATAAGAGTTTCTGCTACATTAATGTAAATATCGCGCAACATCATTGCACTTTTTTAATATAATTTGTCTAACGTGTGTTGCTATTGGCTGCTACTCACCAGTGGCTGACAGCAGCAGAACGAGACCAAGTTTCAACATATTTCCTCCAACACGGTCTGCTGGGCTTGAACATCAGCTCTTATACCCCCCACTATCTGCCTCAGGCTCTTATCAGGAGCCCTGGTACTAATATTAGCTGAGAACACCTGCCCGCTTACCCAGGTTCTCTTTGGGTTGGGTGGGTATTGCACACAATTTTAAGCTTTTTAAACTTTTTCTTTTCCACAAACAACAGCTATACTGGCCTGTGGCTTTGGGCTAACTGATGGCTGTAGCTAAGCAGGACTGAGCTGGGTTAGTAACTGGTTGGGAGGCCTACTAGGAAAGCTGACTTTCAACTGGAAGATGTGTCATGAGCCAATAGGAAACGATCCTACCTCTGGACCAAACTGAAGAACGTTGAGATTCCTTCCATCCATCATCTAACCCGCTTATCCTAGTAAGGGTCGCGGGGGGCTGGAGCCTATCCCAGCATGCATTGGGCGAGAGGCAGGAATACACCCTGGACAGGACGCCAATGCATCACAGGCAACAAAGAAATGAAGGGCAGGTTGGAGAGCAGGTGTTTCTTACCCAGAGAATCCGACTTCATACTCTTCTCACCCGATTAGGTGAAGACATATTTGATTTGGCTTATTTTCAAAAAGCACAGTCCTTGAAATAAGCAGTCAACACAGTCATGTTTAATGCTAGCGTTTGCTGTAATCTGACGGGATAAACGACACGACAGAAAAGCACTGTGTAACTATTCTGATTACAATAACAGTACTTTACTTTCCCAATATACTAGTGCCCTGCTTATACCACATTTAAGAAAGGACTGTTCGCACGCTGTTTTCCAAAAAAGACCAAAGTCAAAGATTAGCTTTAGCTGCAATTTATTTGCAAGAATTACATGGGGAATGTGATTCACTGCTGTTAATCTGTTAATGATACATTTCTATGCGCGTACGTCATGTACAGATGTACCTGTATTATTTCTACCTGTGTTTCTAACAGGATGTGAAAATGAAAAGCCTCTTGAGGACATAGAACAATTGCCTTGATTCTGCACTCTCCCTCCACATCATAAATCACAAATCCACAAATTATTCACTATTGATGCCTCTTAACAATACAGTTAATCAACGTTTTGGTGAAAGATAATGAACAAAAGCGATGGCACAGAGATTTGGTTTCTGAAGTTAGCTGCACCTGCCTTGTGAATTCTGAAAAACCACCTGACAATCACCTTGCGGCTGGAACAAAAAACAAAAAAAACATTTAATCAAAAAGGACCTGGGGGGGTATTACATTACAGGCATTATCCAGAGCGACCTTACACAACTTCTTATTACAATTATCCATATATACAGCTGGATATACAGTATACTAAAGCAATTCAGGTTAAGTACCTTGCTCAAGGGTACAACGGCAGTGTCCGACCTGGGAATTGAACAAGTCCAGTTCTTTAACCATTAAACTACACTGCCGGGTATACTCCGAAGCAGGATTACTTAACTCAGGGCTGCCCAACCCTATTCCTGGAGATCTACCGTCCTGTAGGTTTTAACTCCAACCCTAACAAAGCACACCTCATTCAACAGCTAGAGATCTACTGTCCTGTAGGTTTCCACTCCAACCCTAACAAAGCACACCTCATTCAACAGCTAGAGATCTACTGTCCTGTAGGTTTCCACTCCAACCCTAACAAAACACGCGTCATTCAACAACTAGAGATCTTGTTGAGCTGCTAATAAGTAGAATCAGGTGTGCCAAATTAGGGTTGAAATGAAAACCTACAGGAAGGTAGATCTCCAGGAACAGGGTTTGGCAGCCCTGACTAAGCTGGACAACTGCACTGAGTAAAACCGGGAACTTTTTCAGATTTGGGATGGTTCCGGGTATTACTCGGTGCAGTTAGCCAGCTAACTAAGTAATTCTGCTTCTTAGTACACCCCCCAGGTAAAGGTTGGATTTATTTGTTTTTCCAGTTTATTAGAGCAGGGGAGGTGGCAGGAGAGGTACAGCAAGCACGGCCGGTCAGGAAAACGCTCTCATGAACCTGAGGTGGAATCTCTTCAGTCGACCCAAAGCATCATCCAGAGCCTCTGTCGGGACCATCACATGCAACCTGAGATGTGACCAGCAGAGGGCACTCATCAGACCAGAGACCAGCCATGAGCATTATCTAATACACGGGTGAGGAATTCCATCCCTGGAGGGTCGGTGTTTATGCAGGTTGTTTCCACCAATTACCCTGGGCTAAATGAGCTAACTGGCTGGACACACCCACACTGGTTCCCTCGTAGATTAGATCACAGTAAAACGTTTTAAATAGGGACACAATGGCATAAATGTAATTAATGTCATAAAGTAATTAATGTCAGAAGTTGGCATGAAAGCCAGAAATGGATACGGCCCTCGTTGCCCAGCTCTGATCTAATAACAACTGGGATAAGCCTGGTGAGCAAATAACATCCGAGAAGATGTTTTAATTATTTTTAGTATTTTGCACTGTACGCTGTTTTCACATCCACAGCAACCGTGTTTAGGGGAATTCTGTGGACGTATAGTATAGTATAATATACAGTGGAGTAGATGTAGAAATAGGGTATGTAAAGGTACGGGTCACCCAGATTAATGAGTACTGGAGGAGAGTGTGGAAGCACACCTGATGTGGTGAGTGCCTTCCCTCTGCCCAAACTCGCACCCGGGTCCAACACACAACCCCTCCTCCTCCAGCAGCAGCTTGCAGTACAACAGGTCAGCCTCAACCCCAACTGACTGGAGGGAGAGAGGGAGAGAAAGAGAGAACAAGGGGCGGTCATACTGTGATAGATTAAATCAGTCTAATCCTGCATTACATACATTAAATACATTCATACCCACATACATGTAGACATACATACATACATGCACACATGTACAAATACATATATAGACTCACATATCTACATATACTACATGGCCAAAAGTATATGGACACCTGCTCATCCGACATCTCATTCCAAAATCATGGGCATTAATATGGAGTTGGTCCCCATTTGCTGCTAAAACAGCCTCAACTCTCCTGTGAAGGCTTTCCACTAGATGCTGGAACATTGATGCTGGAACATTGAACAAACGTTCTTCCATACTAATCTCGACAAACCATTTCTGTATGGCCCTCGATTTGTGCACGGGGGCATTGTCATTCTGAAACAGAAAAGGGCCTTCCTTAAACTGTTGCCACAAAGTTGGAAACCCAGAATCGTCTAGAATGTGATTGTATGCTGTAGTGTTAAGATTTGCCTTCAGTGGAACTAAGGAGCCAAGCCTGAACCATGAAAAACAGCCCCAGACCAAGGGCTGTCCACATACTTTTGGCCATTTAGTGTACATTGACACATGCACACATACATAGATGCATGCACACATGCACACATTCATAAATAGACTCCCATACCTATATACATTGACACATGCACACAAACGTACATACTTATATACACACATACGTACATGTATGCAGACATACAGTGGTATCTGGGCCCTGCCTCACCTTGGCCTGATCCACAGCTGCTATGGGGAGGTGTAGACGGGGGAAGACATAATTACCCCCCATGACTGGCTGGCAGCTGACCCCCGGCAGAGCATCCAGAACCTTCTGGACCCGGCCAACATTCCCAATCAGAGTTTCCCGTCTGCTCCGGACTTCCTGGTATCAGGACGGATTATGAGTTTGTATTCATTAAGGGTGAGTTCTGCAGTACAATATTCCCAGGACCTCTACACCTACATTATGTTACATTAATTTAACAGATTATTCTGTAATGAGCGACTTACAATGCATACGGAAATAAGTCCCGGTTTACCATTAATTATACCATGGAATGGGTGAATACTTGATTCTGATTGGTCAATGAGTGATGGTTATTATGTATAACCTTCAGTCATCCGGGTCACAGGTTTGATCACCATTCTAAATTAATGTGCTGCCTGCCTGGCCAGCTAGTACACAACCTGGGAAACTATGCTCCATGAACGGTCAATTCAGAGTCCAAGACATTCTAGAAAATAAGTGGAATAAATAAATGAATTAATAAACTAAAATTTGCAGAATGTAGCCTACCTACTTTCTTTCCCTCAGTGACTAACGTTACTGGACGGCAGACGGCTATTTCGCCTCGTAGGCTGCAAATAGTAGGCTAACTTAGGCTAGGCTACGATAAACTTTTGCCATTGTTTTTAAGATAATGGAAAAAAGCAAATGTGCACTGGAGGGACTCAGTACTTTTTAAATGTTGGACCCTCAAAAATAAATGTATTGAGATTTCAATTTGCTCTATTCATGTAATTAATTGAAATTGAATTCATGAATAGAACAAAGTGAGAATTAAATTCATCCAATACGGGTAATGATTTCAGATTTTTTTTTTTTCAAGGAATGAAATTAATTTCAATTAATTTCTTGAATTTACAGAAACTGCCATTGAATTGACCCAAGTCTGGAACTCTGTTTAAAAGGCGGGCGGAAATTGTAGCCCAATGTCTTCATGGTGAAAACAACACTAACAG
Source organism: Synaphobranchus kaupii (assembly GCA_029718625.1). Taxonomy (NCBI): domain Eukaryota; kingdom Metazoa; phylum Chordata; class Actinopteri; order Anguilliformes; family Synaphobranchidae; genus Synaphobranchus; species Synaphobranchus kaupii. The sequence goes on along the minus strand of CM056378.1, from coordinate 39,117,848 downwards.
CACCCGTTTTGCCCGTTTTTGTTTTCTGTTATCTCAGCGGCTCTTGGGCCTAACCTCTGTGTATGTGGCGTGGGAGGAGTCCCCGGGTCGCGGGGGTTCAGCCATGATGTCCAGAGCGATCTGACCCAGGACAGGGGTTTCATTGTCCGGGCACATTAGAACGTCGACCAACCAACTCTTCACAGCAGGGTCCATGTTGAGGATCTCCATGTACCCAGCACGCATGCCGCCCCTGGACAGGGAGAGGCATCGGCACACACACTGATTCACCAATTAACTATTTCCCTGCTGGCTTGACTCACCGATTCACTGCTTTACTGAGTCAATGATTCACTGATTAACTGCTTTACTGATTCACCACTTTGCTGATTCACTGCTTTACTGATTCACTATTCCTTTGCTGGCCTGCATCATTGATTTACTCATTCACTGTATCTCTGCTGGCCTGCGTCATTGATTTACTGATTCGCTGTTTCTCTGCTGGCCTGTATCATTGATTTACTGATTCGCTGTTTCTCTGCTGGCCTGTATCAGCGATTAACTGCTTTACTGATTCACTGACTCACCGCTTCAGTGCTACTCTGTTTGTTTGCTTTACTGATACTGCTTCAGGCTACAGAGCACTCTCTGGAGTCAATCCCATTTAAATTCAGCCAGTCCGGGGACTTGATAAAAATTAGTGTCCAATGCGAGGGGTTAAGCCAGCGCAGGGTAAAATGGACACTCACTCCCCCATGAACCCCCTGGCGATGGAGTGGACGGAGACCAGCTCAACCATGTCTGAGAACGGAGGCCCAATCTCAAACAGCACCTTCCTGTAGGAGACAAACTCACAGCCTTCAGCGTGCACACTGTCCTGGTCAACCTACAGAGAGAGAGAGAGAGAGAGAGAGAGAGAGAGAGTTTCACCCTCTGTAACACAATTTTGGAACACACCACAAATTACACATATCTAGGTCTGAAAATCAATGCATCAGGGAGCTTTAACCTAGCAGTGAATGCATTAAAAGACAAAGCCAAAAGGGCATTTTATGCAATCAAAAGAAAGTTTTACAACATTAAAATTCCTGTAAGAATTTGGTTAAAAATAATTGACAGTGTATTACAGCCGATTGTGCTATATGGAAGTGAGGTATGGGGTCCACTTAGCCATCGAGACTATTTACGATGGGACAAAAACCCAGTGGAAACCCTGCATGCTGAATTCTACAAAAACATACTCCAGGTCCACCGAAACACACCAAACAATGCATGCAGGGCAGAATTAGGCCGTTATCCTTTAATTATTAACATTCAAAAAAGAGCAATAAAATTTTGGACTCATCTAAAACAAAGCAAACCAGATTCCCTCCAATATAAGGCCTTCCTATCCCATGAGTTAAGCCCCAATAGAAGTCCTCTCAGTCAGCTGGCCCTGAAACTAACAAACCAAATAAAAACTAACAATACTAATTATGGCCCGTTTCAGACCAGCACTGCTTCAATTAAAATCAACCAATTAATAAATCAAACAAAGGATTCTTATTTGGAACATTGGAAGACAGTGACAAAATTGCAAAACAAACTAAATTGTTATAATATGCTAAAAAGAAATTACAAATTGGCAGAATATCTCTCCACTGTCAGAGATATAAAGCAGAGACAGATCCTTACCAAATACAGACTAAGTGATCACAGCCTGGCCATTGAAACAGGAAGACACAAACAAACCTGGCGCCCCAAAGAGGAGAGGACGTGATCACTGTGAGACAGGTGAGGTTGAGACAGAGATACACTTCCTTCTACACTGCAATAAATATAGGGAAATTCGGAATGAATTCTTTAAAAAAACAGCAACAATACTTCCAAATTTTGCCACACTTCCAGACCAAGAAAAACTTCCCATTCTACTGGGTGAAGGGCACACAGCCCCACTAGCTGCTTCATATGTAGCAACCTGTCATCTCCACAGGAACAGGATAACTGACAACACCAATCATTTGTATTTATTGAATATTGGTTTTATTGTTATTGTTATTATTATTATTACTGTTGTTTGTAACATTTGCTTTGGCAATACAGTTTGTCATGCCAATAAAGCACCTTGAAATTGAATTGAGAAAGAGAGAGAGAGTCAGTATGTGAGAGATAGCATCTTACCCTGTTATCAATGGAAACTGAGCAGAGGATGATAAGATTAACAGTGGAGGTTACAATTTAAAAACCAACACCCCCCATGGGTGTGAGCGAAAGATACGAAGGTTACAGTTACATGGGGGCAGGCCAGCTTTCTCTATCTCTTCCTCCCTCCCTCCTTCTCTCTCTCGCTCCCTCCCTCCCCAGGATAGAGAGAGAGAGATTTCCCAAATGTACCTTGAAAGTGCAATAATGTTCTATTTTGATACTAAGCACCTTATACAAGCAAAAAAGGTACTAATTAATTATGTATTGCTGGCTAGTGGTACAATTTTATGTACAGTGACAAGCGTTTGTACCTTTTTAGGCACTTTTTGAACCTTTTTTTCTGAGAGTGTACACAGTAAAATATCCAGTGTTATTTAAACTCTAACACAGAGTACATATGAGCCTAATCTGGCCAGAGTATGCTCATATCTACACTGCTAGAGTTGAATTAACACTGCTAGAGTTGAACTCACACTGGACATTTTACTTTGAATTTACTATGTACTGTGATAGATTAAGAGAGAGAGTATATTACAGCGCATGACTTGGTGTAGATTTGAGTACACCACTCATTGAGCAGTTTAGATCCTCCCAGCTGCTGTGTACTTCAGTCAATACCTGCTGCACCATGTATGTGGCTGAATTCTGTCAGGTAACCAAGTCTAAAGCCGTTTATACAGATGACCTGTAATGCGAGGCTACTGCATAGCTTTGTACAGATGACCTGTAATGCGAGGCTACTGCATAGCTTTGTACAGATTAGCTGTAATGCGAGGCTACTGCATAGCTTTGTACAGATTAGCTGTAATGCGAGGCTACTGCATAGCTTTGTACAGATTAGCTGTAATGCGAGGCTACTGCATAGCTTTGTACAGATGACCTGTAATGCGAGGCTACTGCATAGCTTTGTACAGATGACCTGTAATGCGAGGCTACTGCATAGCTTTGTACAGATTAGCTGTAATGCGAGGCTACTGCATAGCTTTGTACAGATTAGCTGTAATGCGAGGCTACTGCATAGCTTTGTACAGATTAGCTGTAATGCGAGGCTACTGCATAGCTTTGTACAGATTAGCTGTAATGCGAGGCTACTGCATAGCTTTGTACAGATGACCTGTAATGCGAGGCTACTGCATAGCTTTGTACAGATGACCTGTAATGCGAGGCTACTGCATAGCTTTGTACAGATTAGCTGTAATGCGAGGCTACTGCATAGCTTTGTACAGATGACCTGTAATGCGAGGCTACTGCATAGCTTTGTACAGATGACCTGTAATGCGAGGCTACTGCATAGCTTTGTACAGATTAGCTGTAATGCGAGGCTACTGCATAGCTTTGTACAGATTAGCTGTAATGCGAGGCTACTGCATAGCTTTGTGAAGAACAACAGAGTGAACATATAAGATTGACAGGAAACAAATTCAGCACCTTTGGGCTACACTGCAAAAAAAACAAATGCACAGTCACCTCGTTCACCAACAGGAAGAGCCTCTCTTTAGCAGCTAATCGGATCACCTCCTCGATTGATTCCCTGCTCTGCACGTGGCCTTTTGGTAACAGAGCATAAATGGCATTTTTAAAACATGCTGGATGGTGGTTAGAGCTCTGGACCCTAAATCTCTTTCCAACTTAAAAAAAAAGAACACACGTCAATAGGTGTTTTATTTTTCCATCTGAGGGATTTTGAGTTGGTTGGGTGTAGTATAGTTACCAACAGGTGTCCCCATTTTTCAGAAACCGGTGATGGTTATTATGTAATAATTTAATTTGTGGTGAAATAGGTCAGTGCTCTCTTGGCAGTGGGTGGGCAAAGCAAAGAGGACTGTATCTGTATGAAATGTTTTATTCTGACCTAATCCGTGAGTGAACCACGATCGGCGTATGCAGCTAATTAGCAAAATGACAGGAAATTGTGCGCACCTGTGGGATTCCCTGGGTTTGCGACGTACAGCACTCTGGGGTCACAGTGCCCTCTAGCGGCTTGGAGGACCCTGCACAGCTCATCCGTCTGTAGTGCCCACCTCTGCTCTTCACACAGCTGATAGGGCACCGTGACCACGCCTGCCTCTGCCAGCGCCATGGAAACGGTGTTACAGGTGGGCACTGGAGTTAGAACGCCTGTCTGAGACACACCTTCACCCTGGGCCAGCAGGTTCAGGACCAGCTGCCAGGGGTAAAGGCAAGATGACAAAATAGAACAACTGGATAATCGTGCACATAATGACATTCATGTGATCAGTATCTATATACAGTACATGTGTCATTTCAGAATTTGTTGTGACTGGCTTAAATAAAGAAGAGTCTCATGCAAGAATTGTGGCTTAATTATTTAAGGACATCTTGAATACCTTTTAAATAAGAAATACATTTTTAAAAAACGTTCAATAACGGGAAATATCTCTATTTTTTGTGTGATGTGTCATATCTGGCTTACGTGCGTGCAGGGTTATGGTGAGGCACAGCCCCAAAGGGTTTGAGGAATTCCTGCTTTTTTTTGGATAGTCTCACCATAAGGGCTCTCTGGGAACCTAAGCAGATTAAGATGTTTTCGGGGAGGGAGCGGACACCCCCGTCCCGTCGTGTGATAAACTCTGCCACACTGCGCTTTACATGAGGGAGACCGGATGTGTCTGTGTATGAGCCTGAATACACACACACACACACACACACACACACACACACACACACACAATTACATTCATATGCAAACACAACACTCACAATATTACAATTATACATGCTACATACATACAGTACACCTAGCACAGGTGTAAGACCCAGGTTCAAAAAGTCCTCCCCAGTACTTTGTTCCAGTCACCTGGATTTGCTAATTGGCACAATTCTTCAACCAGGAGGTAGTGAAATCAGGGAGGGAATTAATGGGTGGAAGAAACACGTGGTAGGATGTTCTAACCGCTGGATTTTACATCTCTAACATTTTGATACATGTGTACACACAAAGACATTCATACATACACACTGTGTACAAATTCATTCATACACGAACACACAACAATACATTTAGAGACACACACACACTCACACTCACACTAATACATTCATACACATGTCTCATACTTTACATTGCGATACACATGCACACATACACACACACAAGTAAACACTCACACACACACGCACACACACACACAGACATACACTACATTACCGACGCTGCCACCATTGCACTCTCCCAGCAGCCTCTGGGCCCTGTGTCGTGCGTCAGCAGGCAGCCTATCACCGTGGAGGAGAAGCTCAGGGTGTATACAGGCAGCAAGAACCTGAGCCAGACAGAAAGGCAAACAGGTTCCACAATCTCACCTGAGGCAACAGAAAGCTTAGTGCTGTTCCTGCATGTGATGTATAGCACTGCAGAAACAATTACAATATGTTTATCGCTTCAGAAACTACAGTGAATATTTGCTCATACCAGCTAGTAAATTTCAGTACATCCACTTAACTGTTACTCTGTTTGCTACCAATATTAATAAGTTGGATAGCAACTTAAGGCTTGATTGAAACCAGCATACCTGTCGGACGAAGGAGATGGGTTTCATGCCTGCGCTGTGGGCGTCGCCCCAGCAGATGTCAATCAACTCCTTATAAGGCTTATTTGAACCCTGTGCAGCAGAAGACAGCCTTGTCAACAGCCCAGTCGATGTATTGCTGTAACATTTTGCCGGTGATAATTTCATACGAGGCAAAACAATTATGACCTATACTGATAATATACAAAATATATATGTGCACACACACAATTGTTTTTTAGTTTCACATGTCCCTTCCATATATCCCTGTTTTTCAAATTAAAAACCCTATACAGTTTCAACGGTTTTGCGTTCAAGTGTGTACATAATTCTAAGTCAGTCTTCTGGAACTCCATTGCTTTCAGTGATTTTAACATCAGCATTAGAATGTTCCGTTAAGAACATTCCAATCACATAATTGTCATTCTTGTTATGTCACAACTTAAACTGGCACTACGGTTACTGAAAACTGGGTTATGAGCAGCCAGCTCTGTGAGTACTATCTCCTGCAGTAACCTGTGCAGCTTAGGGTAGCCTCCAAACAATGTGTTGAATGAAGCTCTGATGAGGCAATCAGTGGGTGCATCAAGCGGTCATTTTTCTTGTTTAACTAACCAGCCTCTCGCCCCAAAAAAAACTTCTCACCTGCTTGCGAGGAGGGCAGAACGGCCCCAACACCCCACATCGCCCCTGTTCCCACATGTGGCCCCACACTTCCCGTGGTGTCTCACCTGCCTTAGCCCGTGTCTAATCTGAGCAGCCTGTCCCAGCAGGGCCTCTCGCTGGCTGACCTGGATATCCTTCACCCTCGGGTTGACCTCTCTTCCTGGGGATACATCATCCGTCCCCCTCTCCCAAAAGGCTGTACCCACAGTCCGCTTCCCAGGAGAGCTGATACCCTCATCTCCCATCTCCAAACTTCTGGGCTGCCCTTTTTATTTTACCCTCAAAAACTCCTTGGGGATCCCTCGTTTTATTAAGCTCTATAAGGTTATAGGCGTAGCTAGCTACCCTGTAAGCGTCTATGTTGGAGAGAGCACAGAAGAGGAGCTCTCACCTTAGAGATATCTTGTTATTTGTTCATTTTGATTTTTTAAACCCCCTCCGTTAAACATTGATTTTTTTAAACTAACCTCCTCCCTGTTGCTCAGTATAAACCGGTTTATACCGGTCGCCAGCTCTGGTTTTCTGACACTGATCTCCCACCTATCCTCCCACTATTAGTCAATGATTAACAACTATCTCTGTGAGTCTGTGAATCTCATCAGACTCAAAGGCGTGAGAATGACAAGGCCAACGTGGGAAAATGTATGCTTTCTATAACTAGACATCATGAACCATAATGCACCTGACCTGTTGTTACCACAGAGATCATCCTCATCATCGCCTTATGATGAGGACGATCTCTGTGGTAATGTAGCCAGTCTAAATTGACTGGCTACATTAAAAAAAGCACAGTGCTTTTCTTTGAATGTGCAGTACAGTACAGTACAAAGAGGGGCAGCACTACCAGAGAGGGTATTGAGAATCGTTGGCACTACACAAAGAAGAAACTAAACAATACGTGACTGTTCTATGTGACAAAGTAACTTTTCCAAACAGTGTGCGTTGTGGGGCATGCGCTAGGACTACAATAATAACCCTTTGAGGTGTGAGATCACAAACATGTGATTAGAATGTGACTGAACTGAGCATTCTAATTCTGATTCAACAATCACTACTGGTAAAAGAAAAATATATATAAGAACAGCAACACAGTTCTAGAACATTGACTTAGTATGATGAAAAAACATTCCAAAAAAAACCTACCTAAGGATTAATGAACCAAAAGCTTTAACGGTCAGATGGCCATCCAAGTTCAGGAGTTTAATTGGTTAATTTTTCTTATGATGCTGTAAGGTAAAGTAAGAAGAGATGAAAGTAAATGAGATGGCAAGACCATCTCTACTGGCTCACCACAAGGCTCAGTAGTTTCTCCAGTGTTATTCCCACTCTACACCGATGACTGCCAAAGCAAATGTCCTGAGATCACGTTCATCAAGTACTCAGATGATACAGTAATTGTGGACTCATCGAACTCTGATGACAAGCTTCAATCTGCTGTCAGCCAGTTCCAACAGTGGTGTGAAGTCAATTACTTGGACTTGAATGTGGAGAAGACTAAAGAAATCGCCATCGACTTCCGGCGTGAGCCGTCCCCGCTGAGGCCCCTTACCATCGGAGCCAAAACAGTTGAAAGACTGGAGGAGTACAGATATTTGCGTACCATTATTGATCATAAACTGACCTTTGAGACAAACTGTCATCGAGTGCATGCAAAGTGTCAGTCAAGGCTGTATTTCCTCCGGAAACTCAGGAATTTGGACGTGAGCCAGTCAGTACTACAAGCATTTTACACCTGCTTCCTTGAGTCTAACAGCTTTGGTTTTGCTTTGTTTGGCTTATTAAGTGAAATCAGGCAACTGAAGTTGGAGAGGGTGACAGTACAGGCTACTAAAATCATAGGGAACCAACAAAAACTGCTGAAACATCTGTATGAGGAGCATACAATGGAAAAAAGTAAAGAAGATTATGGCCCTTCCATCACATCCCCTGAGCTTTCTCTTTGAGACTCTTCCATCAGGTCGAAGATTAAGGTCCTTGCCCCTTAAAGCAAAAAGTGCCCGAAACAGCTTTGTCCCTACTGCTGTTAGACTGCTTAATGACATTGGACATCTCAAGACAGTAAAGGCTTTTTTCTGTTATTGCTTTAGATGCTCAATTTTTCATCATAATTAATATTTAATGAATTTAATATAATATAATTTTGATCATACTACTAATAATAGTAATTTTAATCATAATCATAATCACACATACCTTCACTATAATGTGAAAAATCTGATTCGATTGAATGTCTTTATTTAACACGTTTGTTTGTGTCTATGTCTGTTTTACTGTTGGAAACTACAACTGAAGTTCCCTAATGGGAAAATAAAAGTTATTCTACTCTATTCTATTCTAAGGGAAAAGGGAAAAAATATATAGAAAATGAAATGCCTTCTGGATTCAGCGAAGTTAATCTGAAAAAAGGCACACTTTTAGCAAATAAACTAATGCAAACGACGCGGATCATGACGATATACAAAATGACGAATGGTTCAGAAAGTAAAAGTCCTCCCCAGTATTTTGTTCCAGTAACCTGGATTTGCTAATTTTCACAACTCTTCAGCCAGGACGTATAACTAATTAGTGAAATCAGTCATGAAGGGGTGTTGGAAGAAATGCTTTTACTTTCTGACCCCTCGACTTTGCACCTCTGCAACAGAATCACTGGCCATCTTCCGTCAGAGAAAATGGGAAGAAAGTGAAACCGCAGGTACTCAAGGTCCGTTTTTCAAGGCTGTCTAATCAGTATCCGGTAAAGTTAGTGAGCTAACGATAATTTGTAACCAAATTAGCACTTTGTAACCAATTAAAAATCCGCCCACCATGTATCCATGCATTGGACTGTATATAATGTGAGGTGAAACAAAAAGATGCTTAGAGCATCTCTGTGAGCAGTTAAGATTTATTTTCTTGAAATCTCGATAAAGGAGCAGCCTTGTCTCATCGTACTCTGCCTTGTGGTAATCTTCTATTGAAGAATTAGCTTAACTGTAATTTCCACGACACACTGCAGACTAAAGACCCACCTCTTCGCGTGCGTGCGTGCGTGCGTGCACGTGTGTTTTACCTGTACTTGGTACAGAGGTGGACACCTAGTGGGCCACAGCGATCTACGTAGCTCTCCCTCACTCCCTTACGCACGGCCCTCGCCATGCTGACCACCGTCGTCACCACCGGGCACATCCTGAGACCAGCACGCACAAGCAAGCATGGAAATAGCACATCTATTTATCACTAATAACAGTTAAACACCAGAGCTTTCATAACATCTCCTTTAGGCACCAATAGTCCAACAACAGTAAGCTTTTCCAGGCTCCGTGGGTGCGTTGCAATATTCGAAAAATGCACCCTCCTTTCCTTCACTACCACCTCCTCTCCTCCTTTCCTCCACTAACACCTCCTCTCCTCTGTGCCCTGGAAACGGATCTTTGTGTTTTAATCTAATGTTGCTTATTACATCTCAATTATGTATTAATGGGTACATATTAATTAATGTCTCAACGCAAACCGCAATGTTAGGTACATTACATTACTGTACATGCAAAATACTTGAGAGAAGAGAGAGGTAGAGAAGTCCTCAACCTCATTAAATGCTTTGCGTGCATCATTAATAATCAGAAAAAAAAATTATTGAGGCAGTGTTCATGTTCTTGTTCTCCTATGCATCTGTCACAAGTGGTGTTTTTTATATTTATCATATCCAGATATTCAAAAACATGCAGGACAGTTAAGAGATGGACACTTAAATTATAGTGTGGACATTCTTGGTTCAAAGTAAATTGTGAGCCAAAATTAAAAGTTATATTTGGCAGTGTGGTTGTTTGGCGCCCTCTGCTGGTACTCACGGGTTAAGCACTGGGGTCCAGTGTAGTCAGAGGGAGACTGGCAGGTGTCTGGGCCCACGCAGCGGCCGCCGTTGGCGCAGGGAAGCTCGCACACCGCTGAGAGGGAGGGAGAGGGGAGAGGAGAGAGAATTTCTTTACATTTAAAACCACCTTTCTTGTGACAGTTCAACAAAATATACCAATTACAATCAGAGAGAGAGAGCAAGAGAGAGAGAGAGAGAGACAAAGAGATGGAGACTGTTGAAGCAAATGGGTCTGTTGAACTGTCCAAATAAAATTCACCCAAAATAAACAAACAGAATGAGAACTCAAAGACTCAAAGGGTAGTAAAACACTCTCAATCACTGTACAGATAAAAAAAAGTACAATGTGTTATGTTATCTGTTCAATATTGTATCATACTACAGTTAACAAAACAATTAAATGCTTTCAATATTCTTCTTTTTTCAATATCTATTTTTTTTCATTTTTTTTATTTGAAATAGTTTTTTATATACATATGTACGTATATGTAATGCTTTGGTAATATTTTCTATTTGTCTTTCATGCCAATAAAGCATATTGAATTGAATTGTGAGAGAGAGAGAGAGGGAAGGAGGGAGGGAGAGAGCACAATGAGAGAGAGAGGTATGAGCGAGGGATTTAGCCGTTAGAAGGAGGACTGACTCCTCGGTGAGGGTGAGGTACCTGAGTGGCAGCCAGGCCCAGTCCAGCCAGGTGAGCACAGACACATGTTCCAGCGCATGCAGGTGTCATGGTTTTGGACGATTTCTTCCCTTGCGGTCGTTTTCCTCGGTAGCCACGCGAGGGCGCTGCCCTTTCAGTAGATGTTTTCTCCGCCCCGTCTTTATCGCGGAGCTTATCTCAGCATCCATACCTGTGCGTGGAGCTATTTAAGCCCACGTTTCCTTTGTTCGGGGCTTGTGTATTATTTCGCACTGTTTTGCACTATTGTTTTGTACTGTTCGGGTACTCAGTGTTTGTTGGGTGTGTGTGTTTTTTGTACCATTTGTGCTACTCACCTATTCTTACGCCTCTCTTTACCGAGGCAGGGCGTTTATTTTTTTCTAGCTCTTTCTTTAGTCATTAGCTCGTAGAAGTATGGGACAGCAGTTCTCTGTGCTAATCACCTTCTGATGGTTTCTCCATACTGAGAGACCGGGCGTTCATGCTTCTACTTAGTTACTTAGCTCGTAGAAGTATAGGACAGCAGATCTTTGTTCCATTTGCCTTTTGTTTGGTTTTTTCTTACTGAGAAACCTGGCGTTCGTGCTTCTACTCATTTGCGTGTGACAGTGAGCCGGTTAGTAGCTTCGGTACGTTTGTTCCCTGTTTTGTCTCTCCTTCTCGTGGACTGCGTTTCCCCTTGTTGAGAGTCAGGGCGTTTATTCCGTTTTTTCATGTGTTGCATGTTGCACTGGTGCCGGTTGAGGTAAGGACTCGGAGACTGCTTTATTTCAGCCTTGTAGCGAGCAGTTCTCACTCCGTTTAGAGCGAGGGAGTTATTTTTGTGTATTGTCTCCTCCCTTTTACCCGCTCTAATATCTGTCCCTTTGTTATTTTACCGCCTAGGCATTCGATCACGCACGCTTCATTCTCCTTCCCTTAATTACGGGGTTTCCCATCTTAGTGGCTTTTTGGAGATTAAAGAATCCCCTTGCTGCTTTTGGTCCCTCGAACCTCACACGTCACGCCCCCTTACAGCAGGTTCCACCATGAGCGCAGGGTGGGGAGCACATGGCTGCAACACGCAAACATACAGAGATCAAACACACATGTGCACGGACGCGCAAACGCATGCACCACACACAGAGACACGCACATGCATGCTCCGCACACACACATGCACCACACACAGAGACACGCACATGCGTGCTCCGCACACACACACAGACAGGCATATTACATATGCAATATAAATAATACAGCCAGTGAGCATGTAATTCTTACATATGCAATATTAGTAATACGGCCAGTGTGAATGTAATTATTACATATGCAATATTAATAATACGGCCAGTGTGAATGTAATTATTACATATGCAATATAAATAATACGGCCAGTGTGAGTGCATTGATTACATATGCAATATAAATAATGTGGCTAGTGTGTGTGTGCATTTATTACATATGCAATATAATTAATGCAGCCGGTATGAGTGCATTTATTACATATGCAATATAAATAATGTGACCAATGTGAGTGCATTTATTACATATGCAATATAAATAATGCGGCCAGTGTGAGTGCATTTATTACATATGCAATATAAATAATGCGGTCAGTGTGACTGCATTTATTACATATACTTCATACTCAGGGCTTGACATTAACTTTTTGATCCACTTGTCCTTTGGACAAGTGGCTCAGACTTTTTACTTGTCCAGAGGCTAAACTTACTTGTCTGAAAAAATTTAGGCCTATTAAAAAAATAAATAAAACCGACAACCGAGTTTTGGACAATTCTTGTGATTTATTCGCTTATTAACAACAATTACACAATGCCCGTACATGTGCGTGCGTTTGCACCGTACACAAGCCTTGTTGGAGACGCGTAGCAGTTGGAAAGTTAGATTCTGTAGATTAAACCATTTAGGGTTGTAAATCGGGTGAAGGGCTGCTCTTCTTTGGCTACATAATAAGCAGTGTGTATTATATAGGCCATTTTCACCAACATATTTTCCTCCATCCTGTGAGGACAGGTGATGGTGGGGCATCAGGTCCCCTCTGTCTGATTCTAGCAGCAGCTTCAGTAAACTGGTGTTGCTTGTCCCCCTGTCAAATTTTGCAAGATTTTATTGATAACATACAAAGCCCTTCATGGTGTAGCCAATTTTTTATATCTCCGAGCTTTTTATCCCTTACCAGCAGTGCAGCCTTAGGTCCGATGGCAGAGCTCTACTCACTGTTCCAAAGTTTAGGTTGAAATCCAAAGGTGATGTGGCTTTTGCTGTCAGGGCCCCTAGAATCTGGAACAGCTTTCCAGACACAATGGCCATCTCATATTTTAAATCCCAATTTAAAACTCACTTTTATGGATTGCTTTTAACTGATTATTTTTTATATACATTGAGCCTTTTATTACATTTAATTGTATTTTACTACTTTGTATTATATTTAATTCTATTTATTTTGATTTGTTTCTTGCATTTAATCTCTATCATGTTGTTTTTTGTTCTTTTATTTTGTACAGCACTTTATAATCCAGTGTTTAAATAAGTGCTATATAAATAAAGTTGTTGTTACTATTAGGCTATTATTTGCATTGTTGGTCAACTTTGGACCTTAACAGCCGTATGCTTCAAATAAAGAAGCATTTAGCAAAAAATATGCCAAATATTTCACGATCTTAAGGTTTTCTTTTTGTCTTTAGTCAATGCACAAATAAAGATTCTCCCCCATTTCTGAAATAACTCCCGACTCAGAATCCAATCCCCCAACCTATAATGATTTGTCAGTTAACGTTACCTAATATAACGTGTGCTCTCTCGTTGAGACTTGATGCAATGATGTGACAAAGTCGGAATGATAATAATTGCCGACCTAACGTTAGCATTTACCTAAACAACCTTTGTCAACTGCCTGAATGTCAGCCAGGACAATTAACGTTAGCTTGCTAACTTAGACTTCACACGGTTTATTTCAATTTCAGCCCATCATCATTACACAGGAGGATACGTTTGTTAACTTTTTAAGTGCACTTATATGTCTGCAGTATCGGGCGAATCGCGGAAGCTTGTTCGTTTCACCTCGTAAACTAATCTGGAGCCAGCTGCTTTCTCAGGAGCTTGTCCTGGGCTTGGTTAGGTTTTGGAGGCTGCTTGTTTCGATTTCCAGTCAGTCAACGAGCTTCACAATTTGGAACTAAAATCACTCGCACCGCGAAAACTCCCAATCATTGAACCTAGTGATATTCATGTAATGAACAGAATGAGAGTTTTCAGTGCGACGCTGCTACACTTTCTGATCAGACGGAATTACTCACGTTATTCGTTTTTTTTTTTACTTGTCCGTTCGGGCAAGTTAAGTTGTATTATGCTTGTCCGGCCACTTTTTTTACTTGTCCCGGAGAAGCAGACAAGCGTTAATGTCGAGCCCTGATACTATTCTCACCCGATTAGGTGAAGACATATTTGATTTGGCTTCATTTAAAAAAGCACAGTCCTTGAAATAAGCAGACAGTCATGTTTAATGTTAGCGTTTGCTGTAATCTGACGGGATAAATGACAGGACAGAAAACCACAAGAATTCTGATTACTAGAACAGTACTTTATTTTCCCAATATAGCCTACTAGTGCCCTGCTTATACCACATCTAAGAAAGGACTGTTCGCACGCTGTTTTCCAAAAAAGACCAAAGTCAAAGATTAGCTTTAGCTGCAATTTATTTGAAAGAATTACATGGGGAATGTGATTCACTGCTGTTATATCTGCGAATGATACATTTCTATGTGTGTATGTCATGTACAGATGTAGCTACCTGTATTATTTCTACCTGTGTTTCTAACAGGATGTGAAAATGAAAAGCCTCTTGAGGACATAGAACAATTGCCTTGATTCTGCACTCTCCCTCCACATCATAAATCACGAATCCACAAATTATTCACTATTGATGCCTCTTAACAATACAGTTAATCAACATTTTGGTGAAAGATAATAAACAAAAGCGATGGCACAGAGATTTGGTTTCTGAAGTTAGCTGCACCTGCCTTGTGAATTCTGAAAAACCACCTGACAATCACCTTGCGGCTGGAACAAAAAAAAAAAAAAAAAAAAAACATTTCATCAAAATGGATCTGGGGGGGTATTACATTACAGGCATTTAGTAGACACTTTTATCCAGAGTGACCTTACACAACTTCTTATTACAATTATCCATGTATAGGCTACAGCTGGATATATACTAAAGCAATTCAGGTTAGGTACCTTGCTCAAGGGTACAACAGCAGTGTCCTATCAGGGAATCGAACCTGGAAGCTTTTGGTTACAAGTCCAGTTATTTAACCATTATGCTACACTGTCGGGTATACTCCGAAGCAGGATTACTTCACTCAGGGCTGCCCAACCCTATTCCTGGAGATCTACTGTCCTGTAGGTTTTAACTCCAACCCTAACAAAACACGCGTCATTTAACAGCTAGAGATCTTGTTGAGCTGCTAATAAGTAGAATCAGGTGTGCCAAATTAGGGTTGAAATGAAAACCTACACGACGGTAGATCTCCAGGAACAGGGTTGGGCAGTCCAGGGAACCGGGAACGTTTTTCAGATTTGGGATGGTTCCGGGTAGGCTATTACTCGGTGCAGTTAACCAGCCAACTAAGTAATTCTGCTTCTTAGTACACCCCCCAGGTAAAGGTTGGATTTATTTGTTTTTCCAGTTTATTATAGCAGGGGAGGTGGCAGGAGAGGTACAGCGAGCACGGCCGGTCAGGAAAACGCTCTCATGAACCTGAGGTGGAATCTCTTCAGTCGACCCAAAGCATCATCCAGAGCCTCTGTCGGGACCATCACATGCAACCTGAGAGGTGACCAGCAGAGGGCGCTCATCAGACCAGAGACCAGCCATGAGCATTATCTAATACACGGGTGGGGGATTCCAGCCCTGGAGGGTCGGTGTTAATGCAGGTTGTTTCTACCAATTACCCTGGGCTAAATGAGCTAACTGGCTGCACACACCAACACTGGTTCCCTCGTAGATTAGATCACAGTAAAACGTTTTAAATAGGGACACAATGGCATAAATAGTTGGGCTCATAAAGTAATTAATGTCAGAAGTTGGCATGAAAACCAGAAATGGATACGGCCCTCGTTGCCCAGCTCTGATCTAATAACAACTGGGATAAGCCTGGTGAGCAAATAACATCAGAGAAGATGTTTTAATTATTTTTAGTATTTTGCACTATACGCTGTTTTCACATCCACAGCAACCAGGCTTTAGGGGAATTCTGTGGACGTATAGTACGGTTGCGTATAAATATACAGTGGAGTAGATGTAGAAATAGGGTATGTAAAGGTACGGGTCACCCAGATTAGTGAGTACTGGAGGAGAGTGTGGAAGCACACCTGATGTGGTGAGTGCCTTCCCTCTGCCCAAACTCGCACCCGGGTCCAACACACAACCCCTCCTCCTCCAGCAGCAGCTTGCAGTACAACAGGTCAGCCTCAACCCCAACTGACTGGAGGGAGAGAGGGAGAGAGGGAGAGAAAGACAGAACAAGGGGCGGTCATACTGTGATAGATTAAATCAGTCTAATCCTGCATTACATACATTAAATACATTCATACCCACATACATGTAGACATACATACATACATGCACACATGTACAAATACATATATCGACTCACATATCTACATATACTACATGGCCAAAAGTATATGGACACCTGCTCATCCGACATCTCATTCCAAAATCATGAGCATTAATATGGAGTTGGTCCCCATTTGCTGCTAAAACAGCCTCAACTCTCCTGTGAAGGCTTTCCACTAGATGCTGGAACATTGATGCTGGAACATTGAACAAACGTTCTTCCATACCAATCTCGACAAACCATTTCTGTATGGCCCTTGATTTGTGCACGGGGGCATTGTCATTCTGAAACAGAAAAGGGCCTTCCTTAAACTGTTGCCACAAAGTTGGAAACCCAGAATCGTCTAGAATGTGATTGTATGCTGTAGTGTTAAGATTTGCCTTCAGTGGAACTAAAGAGCCAAGCCTGAACCATGAAAAACAGCCCCAGACCAAGGGCTGTCCACATACTTTTGGCCATTTAGTGTACATTGACACATGCACACATACATAGATGCATGCACACATGCACACATTCATAAATAGACTCCCATACCTATATACATTGACACATGCACACAAACGTACATACTTATATACACACATACGTACATGTATGCAGACATACAGTGGTATCTGGGCCCTGCCTCACCTTGGCCTGATCCACAGCTGCTATGGGGAGGTGTAGACGGGGGAAGACATAATTACCCCCCATAACTGGCTGGCAGCTGACCCCCGGCAGAGCATCCAGAACCTTCTGGACCCGGCCAACATTCCCAATCAGAGTTTCCCGTCTGCTCCGGACTTCCTGGTATCAGGACGGATTATGAGTTTGTATTCATTAAGGGTGAGTTCTGCAGTACAATATTCCCAGGACCTCTACACCTACATTATGTTACATTAATTTAACAGATTATTCTGTAATGAGCGACTTACAATGCATACGGAAATAAGTCCCGGTTTACCATTAATTATACCATGGAATGGGTGAATACTTGATTCTGATTGGTCAATGAGTGATGGTTATTATGTATAACCTTCAGTCATCCGGGTCACAGGTTTGATCACCATTCTAAATTAATGTGCTGCCTGCCTGGCCAGCTAGTACACAACCTGGGAAACTATGCTCCATGAACGGTCAATTCAGAGTCCAAGACCTTCTAGAAAATAAGTGGAATAAATAAATGAATTAATAAACTAAAATTTGCAGAATGTAGCCTACCTACTTTCTTTCCCTCAGTGACTAACGTTACTGGACAGCAGACGGCTATTTCGCCTCGTAGGCTGCAAATAGTAGGCTAACTTAGGCTAGGCTACGATAAACTTTTGCCATTGTTTTTAAGATAATGGAAAAAAGCAAATGTGCACTGGAGGGACTCAGTACTTTTTAAATGTTGGACCCTCAAAAATAAATGTATTGAGATTTCAATTTGCTCTATTCAGGTAATTAATTGAAATTGAATTCATGAATAGAACAAAGTGAGAATTAAATTCATCCAATACGGGTAATGATTTCAGATTTTTTTTTTTTCATGGAATGAAATTAATTTCAATTAATTTCTTGAATTTACAGAAACTGCCATTGAATTGACCCAAGTCTGGAACTCTGTTTAAAAGGTGGGCGGAAATTGTAGCACAATGTCTTCATGGTGAAAACAACACTAACAGCACCAGTTTTGCCATTTTTGTTTTCTGTTATCTCAGCGGCTCTTGGGCCTAACCTCTGTGTATGTGGCGTGGGAGGAGTCCCCGGGTCGCGGGGGGTCAGCCATGATGTCCAGAGCGATCTGACCCAGGACAGGGGTTTCATTGTCTGTGCACATTAGAACGTCAACCAACCAACTCTTCACAGCAGGGTCCATGTTGAGGATCTCCATGTACCCAGCACGCATGCCGCCCCTGGACAGGGAGAGGCATCGGCACACACACTGATTCACCAATTAACTATTTCCCTGCTGGCTTGACTCACCGATTCACTGCTTTACTGAGTCAATGATTCACTGATTAACTGCTTTTCTGATTCACCACATTGCTGATTCACTGCTTTACTGATTCACTATTCCTCTGCTGGCCTGCATCATTGATTTACTGATTCGCTGTTTCTCTGCTGGCCTGTATCAGCGATTAACTGCTTTACTGATTCACTGACTCACCGCTTCAGTGCTACTCTGTTTGTTTGCTTTACTGATACTGCTTCAGGCTACAGAGCACTCTCTGGAGTCAATCCCATTTAAATTCAGCCAGTCTGGGGACTTGATAAAAATTAGTGTCCAATGCGAGGGGTTAAGCCAGCGCAGGGTGAAATGGACACTCACTCCCCCATGAACCCCCTGGTGATGGAGTGGAAGGAGACCAGCTCAACCATGTCTGAGAACGGAGGCCCCATCTCAAACAGCACCTTCCTGTAGGAGACAAACTCACAGCCTTCAGCGTGCACACTGTCCTGGTCAACCTACAGAGAGAGAGAGAGAGAGAGAGAGACAGAGAGAGAGACGGAGAGAGAGAGCAAGAGGGAGAGAGGGAGAGCGAGAGAGCGAGAGAGAGAGAGGGAGAGAGAGAGAGAGTCAGTATGTGAGAGATAGCATCTTACCCTGTTATCAATGGAAACTGAGCAGAGGATGATAAGATTAACAGTGGAGGTTACAATTTGAGAGTGTACACAGTAAAATATCCAGTGTTATTTAAACTCTAACACAGAGTACATATGAGCCTAATCTGGCCAGAGTATGCTCATATCTACACTGCTAGAGTTGAATTAACACTGCTAGAGTTGAATTCGCACTGGACATTTTACTTTGAATTTACTGTGTACTGTGACAGATTAAGAGAGAGAGTATATTACAGCGCATGACTTGGTGTAGATTTGAGTACACCACTCATTGAGCAGTTTAGATCCTCCCAGCTGCTGTCTACTTCAGTCAATACCTGCTGCACCATGTATGTGGCTGAATTCTGCCAGGTAACCAAGTCTAAAGCCGTTTATACAGATGACCTGTAATGCGAGGCTACTGCATAGCTTTGTACAGATTAGCTGTAATGCGAGGCTACTGCATATCTTTGTACAGATTAGCTGTAATGCGAGGCTACTGCATAGCTTTGTACAGATTAGCGGTAATGTGAGGCTACTGCATAGCTTTGTACAGATTAGCTGTAATGCGAGGCTACTGCATAGCTTTGTACAGATTAGCTGTAATGCGAGGCTACTGCATAGCTTTGTACAGATTAGCTGTAATGCGAGGCTACTGCATAGCTTTGTACAGATTAGCTGTAATGTGAGGCTACTGCATAGCTTTGTACAGATTAGCTGTAATGTGAGGCTACTGCATAGCTTTGTACAGATTAGCTGTAATGCGAGGCTACTGCATAGCTTTGTACAGATGACCTGTAATGCGAGGCTACTGCATAGCTTTGTACAGATTAGCTGTAATGCAAGGCTACTGCATAGCTTTGTACAGATTAGCTGTAATGCGAGGCTACTGCATAGCTTTGTGAAGAGCAACAGAGTGAACATATAAGATTGACAGGAAACAAATTCAGCACCTTTGGGCTACACTGCAAAAAACCCAAATGCACAGTCACCTCGTTCACCAACAGGAAGAGCCTCTCTTCAGCAGCTAATCGGATCACCTCCTCGATTGATTCCCTGCTCTGCACGTGGCCTTTTGGTAACAGAGCATAAATGGCATTTTTAAAACATGCTGGATGGTGGTTAGAGCTCTGGACCCTAAATCTCTTTCCAACTTAAACAAAAAGAACACACGTCAATAGGTGTAATTCTCTGTATGTTGGTATCGACCAGTCGTCGCTTCGACGCTTGCAGCTTGTACAAAATGCAGCTGCTCGTCTCCTTACTAGTAAAAGAAAGCACAACCACATTACACCAGTTTTGGCCGCACTCCACTGGCTCCCTGTCCGCTTCAGGATTGATTTTAAACTTTTGTTGTTTGTTTTTAAAGCTCTGAATGGGATGGCACCTCTGTACTTAGCTGAACTTTTACATTGTTATACCCCAGCTAGAGCACAGAGGTCGGCAGACCGGCTGCTGCTGGATGTCCCCAGGACTAGGCTAAAAACCAGAGGTGACCGAGCCATTGTGGCGGCTGCCCCTAGGCTCTGGAACAGTTTGCCTTTGCATATTAGATCTGCCCAGACCCTAGAGGTTTTTAAGTCCTTATTGAAAACTCACCTTTTCTCCCTGGCTTTCAATTCAGGTTGAGCTAGACACCCTTTTATTGTATTTTTATGTGTAGTTATTTATTTATTTATTTTATTTTATTTTTTTTATTTTTTTTTTTTTCTTACTGTATTGTATTACATGTACTGTTTTTGTAACCTACTGTCTATTGACCTGTACAGCACTTTGGTCGACCGTTGGTTGTTTTAAATGTGCTCTACAAATAAAGTTTGAGTTGAGTTGAGTTTTGTTTTTCCATCTGAGGGATTTTGAGTTGGTTGGGTGTAGTATAGTTACCAACAGGTGTCCCCATTTTTCAGAAACCGGTGATGGTTATTATGTAATAATTTAATTTGTGGTGAAATAGGTCAGTGCTCTCTTGGCAGTGGGTGGGCAAAGCAAAGAGGACTGTATCTGTATGAAATGTTTTATTCTGACCTAATCCGTGACTGAACCACGATCGGCGTATGCAGCTAATTAGCAAAATGACAGGAAATTGTGCGCACCTGTGGGATTCCCTGGGTTTGCGACGTACAGCACTCTGGGGTCACAGTGCCCTCTAGCGACTTGGAGGACCCTGCGCAGCTCATCCGTCTGTAGTGCCCACCTCTGCTCTTCACACAGCTGATAGGGCACCGTGACCACGCCTGCCTCTGCCAGCGCCATGGAAACGGTGTTACAGGTGGGCACTGGAGTTAGAACGCCTGTCTGAGACACACCTTCACCCTGGGCCAGCAGGTTCAGGACCAGCTGCCAGGGGTAAAGGCAAGATGACAAAATAGCACAACTGGATAATCGTGCACATAATGACATTCATGTGATCAGTATCTATATACAGTACATGTGTCATTTCAGAATTTGTTGTGACTGGCTTAAATAAAGAAGAGTCTCATGCAAGAATTGTGGCTTAATTATTTAAGGACATCTTGAATACCTTTTAAATAAGAAATACATTTTTTAAAAACGTTCAATAATGGGAAATATCTCTATTTTTTGTGTGATGTGTCATATCTGGCTTACGTGCGTGCAGGGTTATGGTGAGGCACAGCCCCAAAGGGTTTGAGGAATTCCTGCTTTTTTTTGGATAGTCTCACCATAAGGGCTCTCTGGGAACCTAAGCAGATTAAGATGTTTTCGGGGAGGGAGCGGACACCCCCGTCCCGTCGTGTGATAAACTCTGCCACACTGCGCTTTACATGAGGGAGACCGGATGTGGCTGTGTATGAGCCTGAATACACACACCCACACACAATTACATTCATATGCAAACACAACACTCACAATATTACAATTATACATGCATTCATACATACAGTACACCTAGCACAGGTGTAAGACCCAGGTTCAAAAAGTCCTCCCCAGTACGTTGTTCCAGTCACCTGGATTTGCTAATTGGCACAATTCTTCAACCAGGAGGTAGTGAAATCAGGGAGGGAATTCATGGGTGGAAGAAACACGTGGTAGGATGTTCTAACCGCTGGATTTTACGTCTCTAACATTTTGATACACGTGTACACACAAAGACATTCATACATACACACCGTGTACAAATTCATTCATACACAAACACACAACAATACATTTAGAGACACACACACACTCACACTCACACTAATACATTCATACACATGTCTCATACTTTACATTGCGATACACATGCACACATACACACACACAAGTAAACACTCAGACACACACACACACACAGACATACACTACATTACCGACGCTGCCACCATTGCACTCTCCCAGCAGCCTCTGGGCCCTGTGTCGTGCGTCAGCAGGCAGCCTATCACCGTGGAGGAGAAGCTCAGGGTGTATACAGGCAGCAAGAACCTGAGCCAGACAGAAAGGCAAACAGGTTCCACAATTTCACCTGAGACGACAGAAAGCCTAGCGTGCCCCTGCATGTGATGTATAGCACTGCAGAAACAATTAAAATATGTTTATCGCTTCAGAAAGCACAGTGAATATTTGTTCATGCCAGCCAGTAAATCTCAGTACATCCACTTATCTGTTACTCTGTTTGCTACCAATATTAATAAGTTGGATAGCAACTTAAGGCTTGATTGAAACCAGCATACCTGTCGGACGAAGGAGATGGGTTTCATGCCTGCGCTGTGGGCGTCGCCCCAGCAGATGTCAATCAACTCCTTATAAGGCTTATTTGAACCCTGTGCAGCAGAAGACAGCCTTGTCAACAGCCCAGTCGATGTATTGCTATAACATTTTGCCGGTGATAATTTCATACGAGGCAAAACAATTATGACCTATACTGATAATATACAAAATATATATGTGCACACACACAATTGTTTTTTAGTTTCACATGTCCCTTCCATATATCCCTGTTTTTCAAATTAAAAACCCTATACAGTTTCAACGGTTTTGCGTTCAAGTTTGTTCATAATTCTAAGTCAGTCTTCTGGAACTCCATTGCTTTCAGTGATTGTAACATCAGCATTAGAATGTTCCGTTAAGAACATTCCAATCACATAATTATCATTCTTGTCATGTCACAACTTAAACTGGCACTACGGTTACTGAACACTGGGTTATGAGCAGCCAGCTCTGTGAGTACCGTCTCCTGCAGTAACCTGTGCAGCTTAGGGTAGCCTCCAAACAATGTGTTGAATGAAGCTCTGATGAGGCAATCAGTGGGTGCATCAAGCGGTCATTTTTCTTGTTTAACTAACCAGCCTCTCGCCCCAAAAAAAACTTCTTACCTGCTTGCGAGGAGGGCAGAACGGCCCCAACACCCCACATCGCCCCTGTTCCCCCATGTGGCCCCACACTTCCCGTGGTGTCTCACCTGCCTTAGCCCGTGTCTAATCTGAGCAGCCTGTCCCAGCAGGGCCTCTCGCCGGCTGACCTGGATATCCTTCACCCTCGGGTTGACCTCTCTTCCTGGGGATACATCATCCGTCCCCCTCTCCCAAAAGGCTGTACCCACAGTCCGCTTCCCAGGAGAGCTGATACCCTCATCTCCCATCTCCAAACTTCTGGGCTGCCCTTTTTTTTTACCCTCAAAAACTCCTTGGGGATCCCTTGTTTTATTAAGCTCTATAAGGTTATAGGCGTAGCTAGCTACCCTGTAAGCGTCTATGTTGGAGAGAGCACAGAAGAGGAGCTCTCACCTTAGAGATATCTTGTTATTTGTTCATTTTGATTTTTTAAACCCCCTCCTTTAAACATTGATTTTTTTAAACTAACCTCCTCCCTGTTGCTCAGTATAAACCGGTTTATACCGGTCGCCAGCTCTGGTTTTCTGACACTGATCTCCCACCTATCCTCCCACTATTAGTCAATGATTAACAACTATCTCTGTGAGTCTGTGAATCTCATCAGGCTCAAAGGCGTGAGAATGACAAGGCCAACGTGGGAAAATGTATGCTTTCTATAACTAGACATCATGAACCATAATGCACCTGACCTGTTGTTACCACAGAGATCATCCTCATCATCGCCTTATGATGAGGACGATCTCTGTGGTAATGTAGCCAGTCTAAATTGACTGGCTACATTAAAAAAAGCACAGTGCTTTTCTTTGAATGTGCAGTACAGTACAGTACAAAGAGGGGCAGCACTACCAGAGAGGGTATTGAGAATCGTTGGCACTACACAAAGAAGAAACTAAACAATACGTGACTGTTCTATGTGACAAAGTAACTTTTCCAAACAGTGTGCATTGTGGGGCATGCGCTAGGACTGCAATAATAACCCTTTGAGGTGTGAGATCACAAACATGTGATTAGAATGTGACTGAACTGAGTATTCTAATTCTGATTCAACAATCACTACTGGTAAAAGAAAAATATATATAAGAACAGCAACACAGTTCTAGAACATTGACTTAGTATGATGAAAAAACATTCCAAAAAAAACCTACCTAAGGATTAATGAACCAAAAGCTTTAACGGTCAGATGGCCATCCAAGTTCAGGAGTTTAATTGGTTAATTTTTCTTATGATGCTGTAAGGTAAAGTAAGAAGAGATGAAAGTAAATGAGATGGCAAGACCATCTCCACTGGCTCACCACAAGGCTCAGTAGTTTCTCCAGTGTTATTCCCACTCTACACCGATGACTGCCAAAGCAAATGTCCTGAGATCACGTTCATCAAGTACTCAGATGATACAGTAATTGTGGACTCATCGAACTCTGATGACAAGCTTCAATCTGCTGTCAGCCAGTTCCAACAGTGGTGTAAAGTCAATTACTTGGACTTGAATGTGGAGAAGACTAAAGAAATCGCCATCGACTTCCGGCGTGAGCCGTCCCCGCTGAGGCCCCTTACCATCGGAGCCAAAACAGTTGAAAGACTGGAGGAGTACAGATATTTGCGTACCATTATTGATCATAAACTGACCTTTGAGACAAACTGTCATCGAGTGCATGCAAAGTGTCAGTCAAGGCTGTATTTCCTCCGGAAACTCAGGAATTTGGACGTGAGCCAGTCAGTACTACAAGCATTTTACACCTGCTTCCTTGAGTCTAACAGCTTTGGTTTTGCTTTGTTTGGCTTATTAAGTGAAATCAGGCAACTGAAGTTGGAGAGGGTGACAGTACAGGCTACTAAAATCATAGGGAACCAACAAAAACTGCTGAAACATCTGTATGAGGAGCATACAATGGAAAAAAGTAAAGAAGATTATGGCCCTTCCATCACATCCCCTGAGCTTTCTCTTTGAGACTCTTCCATCAGGTCGAAGATTAAGGTCCTTGCCCCTTAAAGCAAAAAGTGCCCGAAACAGCTTTGTCCCTACTGCTGTTAGACTGCTTAATGACATTGGACATCTCAAGACAGTAAAGGCTTTTTTCTGTTATTGCTTTAGATGCTCAATTTTTCATCATAATTAATATTTAATGAATTTAATATAATATAATTTTGATCATACTACTAATAATAGTAATTTTTATCATAATCATAATCACACATACCTTCACTATAATGTGAAAAATCTGATTCGATTGAATGTCTTTATTTAACACGTTTGTTTGTGTCTATGTCTGTTTTACTGTTGGAAACTACAACTGAAGTTCCCTAATGGGAAAATAAAAGTTATTCTACTCTATTCTATTCTAAGGGAAAAGGGAAAAAATATATAGAAAATGAAATGCCTTCTGGATTCAGCGAAGTTAATCTGAAAAAAGGCACACTTTTAGCAAATAAACTAATGCAAACGACGCGGATCATGACGATATACAAAATGATGAATGGTTCAGAAAGTAAAAGTCCTCCCCAGTATTTTGTTCCAGTAACCTGGATTTGCTAATTTTCACAACTCTTCAGCCAGGACGTATAACTAATTAGTGAAATCAGTCATGAAGGGGTGTTGGAAGAAATGCTTTTATTTTCTGACCCCTCGACTTTGCACCTCTGCAACAGAATCACTGGCCATCTTCCGTCAGAGAAAATGGGAAGAAAGTGAAACCGCAGCTACTCAAGGTCCGTTTTTCAAGGCTGTCTAATCAGTATCCGGTAAAGTTAGTGAGCTAACGATAATTTGTAACCAAATTAGCACTTTGTAACCAATTAAAAATCCGCCCACCATGTATCCATGCATTGGACTGTATATAATGTGAGGTGAAACAAAAAGATGCTTAGAGCATCTCTGTGAGCAGTTAAGATTTCTTTTCTTGAAATCTCGATAAAGGAGCAGCCTTGTCTCATCGTACTCTGCCTTGTGGTAATCTTCTATTGAAGAATTAGCTTAACTGTAATTTCCACGACACACTGCAGACTAAAGACCCACCTCTTCGCGTGCGTGCGTGCGTGCGTGCACGTGTGTGTGTGTTACCTGTACTTGGTACAGAGGTGGACACCTAGTGGGCCACAGCGATCTACGTAGCTCTCCCTCACTCCCTTACGCACGGCCCTCGTCATGCTGACCACCGTCGTCACCACCGGGCACGTCCTGAGACCAGCACGCACAAGCAAGCATGGAAATAGCACATCTATTTATCACTAATAACAGTTAAACACCAGAGCTTTCATAACATCTCCTTTAGGCACCAATAGTCCAACAACACTAAACTTTTCCAGGCTCCGTGGGTGCGTTGCAATATTCGAAAAATGCACCCTCCTTTCCTTCACTACCACCTCCTCTCCTCCTTTCCTCCACTACCACCTCCTCTCCTCTGTGCCCTGGAAACGGATCTTTGTGTTTTAATCTAATGTTGCTTATTACATCTCAATTATGTATTAATGGGTACATATTAATTAATGTCTCAACGCAAACCGCAATGTTAGGTACATTACATTACTGTACATGCAAAATACTTGAGAGAAGAGAGAGGTAGAGAAGTCCTCAACCTCATTAAATGCTTTGCGTGCATCATTAATAATCAGAAAAAAAAATTATTGAGGCAGTGTTCATGTTCTTGTTCTCCTATGCATCTGTCACAAGTGGTGTTTTTTATATTTATCGTATCCAGATATTCAAAAACATGCAGGACAGTTAAGAGATGGACACTTAAATTATAGTGTGGACATTCTTGGTTCAAAGTAAATTGTGAGCCAAAATTAAAAGTTATATTTGGCAGTGTGGTTGTTTGGCGCCCTCTGCTGGTACTCACGGGTTAAGCACTGGGGTCCAGTGTAGTCAGAGGGAGACTGGCAGGTGTCTGGGCCCACGCAGCGGCCGCTGTTGGCGCAGGGAAGCTCGCACACCGCTGAGAGGGAGGGAGAGGGGAGAGGAGAGAGAATTTCTTTACATTTAAAACCACCTTTCTTGTGACAGTTCAACAAAATATACCAATTACAATCAGAGAGAGAGAGCAAGAGAGAGAGAGAGAGAGACAAAGAGATGGAGACTGTTGAAGCAAATGGGTCTGTTGAACTGTCCAAATAAAATTCACCCAAAATAAACAAACAGAATGAGAACTCAAAGACTCAAAGGGTAGTAAAACACTTTCTGTACAGATAAAAAAGTACAATGTGTTATGTTATCTGTTCAATATTGTATCATACTACAGTTAACAAAACAATGAAATGCTTTCAATATTCTTCTTTTTTCAATATCTATTTTTTCTTTCAATTTGAAATAGTTTTTTATATACATATGTATATGTAATGCTTTGGCAATATTTGTCTTTCATGCCAATAAAGCATATTTAATTGAATTGTGAGAGAGAGAGAGAGGGAAGGAGGGAGGGAGAGAGCACAATGAGAGAGATAGGTATGAGCGAGGGATTTAGCCGTTAGCAGGAGGACTGACTCCTCGGTGAGGGTGAGGTACCTGAGTGGCAGCCAGGCCCAGTCCAGCCAGGTGAGCACAGACACATGTTCCAGCGCATGCAGGTGTCATGGTTTTTGACGATTTCTTCCCTTGCGGTCGTTTTCCTCGGTAGCCACGCGAGGACGCTGCCCTTTTAGTAGATGTTTTCTCCGCCCCATCTTTATCGCGGAGATTATCTCAGCATCCATACCTGTGCGTGGTTACCTCGGAGCTATTTAAGCCCACGTTTCCTTTGTTCGGGGCTTGTGTATTGCACTATTGTTTTGCACTGTTCGGGTACTCAGTGTTTGTTGGGTGTGTGTGTTTTTTGTACCATTTGTGCTACTCACCTATTCTTACGCCTCTCTTTACTGAGGCAGGGCGTTTATTTTTTTCTAGCTCTTTCTTTAGTCATTAGCTCGTAGAAGTATGGGACAGCAAGTCTCTGTGCTATTCGCCTTCTGATGGTTTCTCCGTACTGAGAGACCGGGCGTTCATGCTTCTACTTAGTTACTTAGCTCGTAGAAGTATAGGACAGCAGATCTTTGTTCCATTCGCCTTTTTTTTGGTTTTTTCTTACTGAGAAACCTGGCGTTCGTGCTTCTACTCATTTGCGTGTGAGTGAGCCGGTTAGTAGCTTCGGTACGTTTGTTCCCTGTTTTGTCTCTCCTTCTCGTGGACTGCGTTTCCCCTTGTTGAGAGTCAGGGCGTTTATTCCGTTTTTTCATGTGTTGCATGTTGCACTGGTGCCGGTTGAGGTAAGGACTCGGAGACTGCTTTATTTCAGCCTTGTAGCGAGCAGTTCTCACTCCGTTTAGAGCGAGGGAGTTATTTTTGTGTATTGTCTCCTCCCTTTTACCCGCTCTAATTTCTGTCCCTTTGTTATTTTACCGCCTAGGCATTCGTTCACGCACGCTTCATTCTCCTTCCCTTAATTACGGGGTTTCCCGTCTTAGTGGCTTTTTGGAGATTAAAGAATCCCCTTGCTGCTTTTGGTCCCTCGAACCTCACACATCACGCCCCCTTACAGCAGGTTCCACCATGAGCGCAGGGTGGGGAGCACATGGCTGCAACACGCAAACATACAGAGATCAAACACACATGTGCACGGACGCGCAAACGCATGCACCACACACAGAGACACGCACATGCGTGCTCCGCACACACACACAGACAGGCATATTACATATGCAATATAAATAATACAGCCAGTGTGCATGTAATTATTACATATGCAATATTAGTAATACGGCCAGTGTGAATGTAATTATTATATATGCAATATTAATAATACGGCCAGTGTGAATGTAATTATTACATATGCAATATAAATAATACGGCCAGTGTGAGTGCATTGATTACATATGCAATATAAATAATGTGGCTAGTGTGTGTGTGCATTTATTACATATGCAATATAATTAATGCAGCCGGTATGAGTGCATTTATTACATATGCAATATAAATAATGTGACCAATGTGAGTGCATTTATTACATATGCAATATAAATAATGCGGCCAGTGTGAGTGCATTTATTACATATGCAATATAAATAATGCGGCCAGTGTGACTGCATTTATTACATATACTTCATACTCAGGGCTTGACATTAACTTTTTGATCCACTTGTCCTTTGGACAAGTGGCTCAGACTTTTTACTTGTCCAGAGGCTAAACTTACTTGTCTGAAAAAATTTAGGCCTATTAAAAAAATAAATAAAACCGACAACCGAGTTTTGGACAATTCTTGTGATTTATTCGCTTATTAACAACAATTGCACAATGCCCGTACATGTGCGTGCGTTTGCACCGTACACAAGCCTTGTTGGAGACGCGTAGCAGTTGGAAAGTTAGATTCTGTAGATTAAACCATGTAGGGTTGTAAATCGGGTGAAGGGCTGCTCTTCTTTGGCTACATAATAAGCAGTATGTATTATATAGGCCATTTTCACCAACATATTTTCCTCCATCCTGTGAGGACAGGTGATGGTGGGGCATCAGGTCCCCTCTGTCTGATTCTAGCAGCAGCTTCAGTAAACTGGTGTTGCTTGTCCCCCTGTCAAATTTTGCAAGATCTTATTGATAACATACAAAGCCCTTCATGGTGTAGCCACTTTTTTATATCTCCGAGCTTTTTATCCCTTACCAGCAGTGCAGCCTTAGGTCCGATGGCAGAGCTCTACTCACTGTTCCAAAGTTTAGGTTGAAATCCAAAGGTGATGTGGCTTTTGCTGTCAGGGCCCCTAGAATCTGGAACAGCTTTCCAGACACAATGGCCATCTCATATTTTAAATCCCAATTTAAAACTCACTTTTATGGATTGCTTTTAACTGATTATTTTTTATATACATTGAGCCTTTTATTACATTTAATTGTATTTTACTACTTTGTATTATATTTAATTCTATTTATTTTTATTTGTTTCTTGCATTTAATCTCTATCATGTTGTTTTTTGTTCTTTTATTTTGTACAGCACGTTATAATCCAGTGTTTAAATAAGTGCTATATAAATAAAGTTGTTGTTACTATTAGGCTATTATTTGCATTGTTGGTCAACTTTGGACCTTAACAGCCGTATGCTTCAAATAAAGAAGCATTTAGCAAAAAATATGCCAAATATTTCACGATCTTAAGGTTTTCTTTTTGTCTTTAGTCAATGCACAAATAAAGATTCTCCCCCATTTCTGAAATAACTCCCGACTCAGAATCCAATCCCCCAACCTAATGATTTGTCCGTTAACGTTACCTAATATAACGTGTGCTCTCTCGTTGAGACTTGATGCAATGATGTGACAAAGTCGGAATGATAATAATTGCCGACCTAACGTTAGCATTTACCTACACATTTGTCAACTGCCTGAATGTCAGCCAGGACAATTAACGTTAGCTTGCTAACTTAGACTTCACACGGTTTATTTCAATTTCAGCTCATCATCATTACACAGGAGGATACGTTTGTTAACTTTTTAAGTGCACTTATATGTCTGCAGTATCGGGCGAATCGCGGAAGCTTGTTCGTTTCACCTCGTAAACTAATCTGGAGCCAGCTGCTTTCTCAGGAGCTTTTCCTGGGCTTGGTTAGGTTTTGGAGGCTGCTTGTTTCGATTTCCAGTCAGTCAACGAGCTTCACAATTTGGAACTAAAATTACTCGCACCGCGAAAACTCCCAATCATTGAACCTAGTGATATTCATGTAATGAAGAGAATGAGAGTTTTCAGTGCGACGCTGCTACACTTTCTGATCAGACGGAATTACTCACGTTATTCGTTTTTTTTTACTTGTCCATTCGGGCAAATTAAGCTGTATTATGCTTGTCCGGCCACTTTTTTTTACTTGTCCCGGACAAGCGGACAAGCGTTAATGTCGAGCCCTGATACTATTCTCACCCGATTAGGTGAAGACATATTTGATTTGGCTTCATTTAAAAAAGCACAGTCCTTGAAATAAGCAGACAGTCATGTTTAATGTTAGCGTTTGCTGTAATCTGACGGGATAAATGACAGGACAGAAAACCACAAGAATTCTGATTACTAGAACAGTACTTTACTTTCCCAATATAGCCTACTAGTGCCCTGCTTATACCACATTTAAGAAAGGACTGTTCGCACGCTGTTTTCCAAAAAAGACCAAAGTCAAAGATTAGCTTTAGCTGCAATTTATTTGAAAGAATTACATGGGGAATGTGATTCACTGCTGTTATATCTGTGAATGATACATTTCTATGTGTGTATGTCATGTACAGATGTACCTGTATTATTTCTACCTGTGTTTCTAACAGGATGTGAAAATGAAAAGCCTCTTGAGGACATAGAACAATTGCCTTGATTCTGCACTCTCCCTCCACATCATAAATCACGAATCCACAAATTATTCACTATTGATGCCTCTTAACAATACAGTTAATCAACATTTTGGTGAAAGATAATAAACAAAGGCGATGGCACAGAGATTTGGTTTCTGAAGTTAGCTGCACCTGCATTGTGAATTCCGAAAAACCACCTGACAATCACCTTGCGGCTGGAACAAAAAAAAAATAAAAATAAATATTTCATCAAAATGGATCTGGGGGGGTATGACATTACAGGCATTTAGTAGACACTCTTATCCAGAGTGACCTTACACAACTTCTTATTACAATTATCAATGTATACAGCTGGATATATACTAAAGCAATTCAGGTTAGGTAGCCTACCTTGCTCAAGGGTACAACAGCAGTGTCCTATCAGGGAATCGAACCTGGAAGCTTTTGGTTACAAGTCCAGTTATTTAACCATTATGCTACACTTAACTCAGGGCTGCCTAACCCTATTCCTGGAGATCTACTGTCCTGTAGGTTTTAACTCCAACCCTAACAAAACACGCGTCATTTAACAGCTAGAGATTTTGTTGAGCTGCTAATAAGTAGAATCAGGTGTGCCAAATTAGGGTTGAAATGAAAACCTACACGACGGTAGATCTCCAGGAACAGGGTTGGGCAGTCCAGGGAACCGGGAACGTTTTTCAGATTTGGGATGGTTCCGGGTAGGCTATTACTCGGTGCAGTTAACCAGCCAACTAAGTAATTCTGCTTCTTAGTACACCCCCCAGGTAAAGGTTGGATTTATTTGTTTTTCCAGTTTATTAGAGCAGGGGGAGGTGGCAGGAGAGGTACAGCGAGCACGGCCGGGTCAGGAAAACGTTCTCATGAACCTGAGGTGGAATCTCTTCAGTCGACCCAAAGCATCATCCAGAGCCTCTGTCGGGACCATCACATGCAACCTGAGAGGTGACCAGCAGAGGGCACTCATCAGACCAGAGACCAGCCATGAGCATTATCTAATACACGGGTGGGGGATTCCAGCCCTGGAGGGTCGGTGTTAATGCAGGTTGTTTCTACCAATTACCCTGGGCCTAAATGAGCTAACTGGCCTGCACACACCAACACTGGTTCCCTCGTAGATAGATCACAGTAAAACGTTTTAAATAGGGACACAATGGCATAAATTGTTGGGCTCATAAAGTAATTAATGTCAGAAGTTGGCATGAAAGCCAGAAATTGATACGGTCCTCGTTGCCCAGCTCTGATCTAATAACAACTGGGATAAGCCTGGTGAGCAAATAACATCTGAGAAGATGTTTTAATTATTTTTAGTATTTTGCACTGTACGCTGTTTTCACATCCACAGCAACCAGGCTTTAGGGGAATTCTGTGGACGTATAGTATGGTTGTGTATAAATATACAGTGGAGTAGATGTAGAAATAGGGTATGTAAAGGTACGGGTCACCCAGATTAGTGAGTACTGGAGGAGAGTGTGGAAGCACACCTGATGTGGTGAGTGCCTTCCCTCTGCCCAAACTCACACCCGGGTCCAACACACAACCCCTCCTCCTCCAGCAGCAGCTTGCAGTACAACAGGTCAGCCTCAACCCCAACTGACTGGAGGGAGAGAGGGAGAGAAAGACAGAACAAGGGGCGGTCATTACTGTGATAGATTAAATCAGTCTAATCCTGCATTACATACATACTTTAAATACACTCATACCCACATACATACATACATACATACATGCACACATGTACAAATACATATATCGACTCACATATCTACATATACTTCATGGCCAAAAGTATATGGACACCTGCTCATCCGACATCTCATTCCAAAATCATGGGCATTAATATGGAGTTGGTCCCCATTTGCTGCTAAAACAGCCTCAACTCTCCTGTGAAGGCTTTCCATTAGATGCTGGAACATTGATGCTGGAACATTGAACAAACGTTCTTCCATACCAATCTCGACAAACCATTTCTGTATGGCCCTCGATTCGTGCACGGGGGCATTGTCATTCTGAAACAGAAAAGGGCCTTCCTTAAACTGTTGCCACAAAGTTGGAAACCCAGAATCGTCTAGAATGTGATTGTATGCTGTAGTGTTAAGATTTGCCTTCAGTGGAACTAAGGAGCCAAGCCTGAACCATGAAAAACAGCCCCAGACCAAGGGCTGTCCACATACTTTTGGCCATTTAGTGTACATTGACACATGCACACATACATAGATGCATGCACACATGCACACATTCATAAATAGACTCCCATACCTACAGTGCATCCGGAAAGTATTCACAGCGCTTCACTTTTTCCACATTTTGTTCTGTTACAGCCTTATTCCAAAATTGATTAAATTCATTTTTTCCCTCAAAATTCTACACACAACACCCCATAATGACAATGTGAAAAAGTTTTTTTGAGATTTTGCAAATTTATTAAAAATAAAATAATAAAATTTCTCATTTACATAAGTATTCATACCCTTTGCTTTAACATATTTTTAAAGTATCATATTTCATATTTGGTGGCATATCCTTTACATGCTGTTACTTCCTGAAGTCTGTGACCATCAACATCAAAAAACTGTCGATATCTTATTTTCAGGTACTGTTACAAGCGATACTATAACCTCTCTGCATTTGAATGGATCTCTATGGAAATTGGGGGCTGTAACAGAACAAAATGTGGAAAAAGTGAAGCGCTGTGAATACTTTCCGGATGCACTGTATATACATTGACACATGCACACAAACGTACATACTTATATACACACATACGTACATGTATGCAGACATACAGTGGTATCTGGGCCCTGCCTCACCTGGGCCTGATCCACAGCTGCTGTGGGGAGGTGTAGACGGGGAAAGACATAATTACCCCCCATGACTGGCTGGCAGCTGACCCCCGGCAGAGCATCCAGAACCTCCTGGACCCGGCCAACATTCCCAATCAGAGTTTCCCGTCTGCTCCGGACTTCCTGGTATCAGGACGGATTATGAGTCTGTATTCATTAAGGGTGAGTTCTGCAGTACAATATTCCCAGGACCTCTACACCTACATTATGTTACATTAATTTAACAGATTATTCTGTAATGAGCGACTTACAATGCATACGGAAATAAGTCCCGGTTTACCATTAATTATACCATGGAATGGGTGAATACTCGATTCTGATTGGTCAATGAGTGATGGTTATTATGTAGAACCTTCAGTCATCCGGGTCACAGGTTTGATCACCGTTCTAAATGAATGCTCTGCCTGCCTGGCCAGCTAGTACACAACCTGGGAAACTATGCTCCAGGAACGGTCAATTCAGAGTCCAAGACATTGTAGAAAATAAGTGGAATAAATAAATGAATTAATAAACTAAAATGAGCAGAATGTAGCCTACCTACTTTCTTTCCCTCAGTGACTAATGGTACTGGACGGCAGACGGTTACTTCGCCTCGTAGGCTGCAAATAGTAGGCTAACTTAGGCTAGGATAAACTTTTGTCATTGTTTTTAAGATAATGGAAAAAAGGAAATGTGCACTGGAGGGACTCAGTACTTTTTAAATGTTGGACCCTCAAAAATAAATGTATTGAGATTTCAATTTGCTCTATTCAGGTAATGAATTGAAATTTAATTCATGAATAGAACAAATTGAGAATTAAATTAATCCAACGCGGGTAATGATTTCAGGTTTTTTTTTTTTTTCAAGTAATGAAATTAAATTGCAGAAACTGGCATTGAATTGACCCAAATCTGGATCTTAAAAGGCGGGCGGAAATTCTAGCACAATGTCTTCATGGTGAAAACAACGCTAACAGCACCAGTTTTTGCCATTTTTTTTTTCTGTTATCTCAGCGGCTCTTGGGCCTAACCTCTGTGTATGTGGCGTGGGAGGGGTCCCCGGGTCGCGGGGGGTCAACCATGATGTCCAGAGCGATCTGACCCAGGACAGGAGTGTTTATGTCCCTGCACATCAGAGCTTCGACCAACCAACTCTTCACAGCAGGGTCCATGTTGAGGATCTCCATGTACCCAGCACGCATGCCGCCCCTGGACAGGGAGAGACATCGGCACACACACTGATTCACCGATTCACTATTTCCCTGCTGGCTTGACTCACCGATTCACTGGTTTACTGAGTCAATGATTCACTGATTAACTGCTTTACTAATTCACCACTTTGCTGATTCACTGCTTTACTGATTCACCATTTCTCTGCTGGCCTGCATCATTGATTTACTCATTCACTGTTTCTCTGCTGGCCTGCGTCATTGATTTACTGATTCGCTGTTTCTCTGCTGGCCTATATCATTGATTTACTGATTCACTGTTTCTCTGCTGGAATGCATCATTAATTTACTGATTTGTTGTTTCTCTGCTGGAATGTATGATTGATTTACTGATTCGCTGTTTCTCTGCTGGCCTGTATCATTGATTTACTGATTCACTGTTTCTCTGCTGGCCTGATTGACCGATTCACTGCATTGCTGAATCAATGTTCACCGATTCACTACTTTACTAAGTCAATGATTCAGCAATTAACTGCTTTACTGATTCACTGACTCACCGCTTCACTGCTACTCTGTTTGTTTGCTTTACTGATACTGCTTCATGCTACAGAGCACTCTCTGGAGTCAATCCCATTTAAATTCAGCCAGTCCGGGGACTTGATAAAAATGAGTGTCCAATGCGAGGGGTTAAGCCAGCGCAGGGTGAAATGGACACTCACTCCCCCATGAACCCTCTGGCGATGGAGTGGACGGAGACCAGCTCAACCATGTCTGAGAACGGAGGCCCCATCTCAAACAGCACCTTCCTGTAGGAGACAAACTCACAGCCTTCAGCGTGCACACTGTCCTGGTCAACCTACAGAGTGAGAGAGAGAGAAAGAGAGAGAGAGTACGTGAACAAGAGGGTTTTCCCAAATGTACCTTGAAAGTGCAATAATGTTCTATTTCGATACTAAGCACCTTATACAAGCAAAAAAGGTACAAATTAATTATGTCTTGCTGGCTAGTGGTACAATTTTATGTACAGTGACAAGCGTTTGTACCTTTTTAGGCACTTTTTGAACCTTTTTTTCTGAGTGTACACAGTAAAATGTCCAGTGTTAATTAAACTCTAACACAGAGTACATATGAGCCTAATCTGGCCAGAGTATGCTCATATCTACACTGCTAGAGTTGAATTAACACTGGACATTTTACTTTAAATTTACTGTGTACTGTGATAGATTAAGAGAGAGAGTATATTACAGCAAATGACTTGGTGTAGATTTGAGTACACCACTCATTGAGCAGTTTAGATCCTCCCAGCTGCTGCCTACTTCAGTCAATACCTGCTGCACCATGTACAGTATGTGGCTGAATTCTGCCAGGTAACCAAGTCTAAAGCCGTTTATACAGATTAGCTGTAATGCGAGGCTACTGCATAGCTTTGTACAGATTAGCTGTAATGCGAGGCTACTGCATAGCTTTATACAGATTAGCTGTAATGCGAGGCTACTGCATAGCTTTGTACAGATTAGCTGTAATGCGAGGCTACTGCATAGCTTTGTACAGATTAGCTGTAATGCGAGGCTACTGCATAGCTTTGTACATATTAGCTGTAATGCGAGGCTACTGCATAGCTTTGTACAGATTAGCTGTAATGCGAGGCTACTGCATAGCTTTGTACAGATTAGCTGTAATGCGAGGCTACTGCATAGCTTTGTACAGATTAGCTGTAATGCGAGGCTACTGCATAGCTTTGTACAGATTAGCTGTAATGCGAGGCTACTGCATAGCTTTGTACAGATTAGCTGTAATGCGAGGCTACTGCATAGCTTTGTACAGATTAGCTGTAATGCGAGGCTACTGCATAGCTTTGTACAGATTAGCTGTAATGCGAGGCTACTGCATAGCTTTGTACAGATTAGCTGTAATGCGAGGCTACTGCATAGCTTTGTACAGATTAGCTGTAATGCGAGGCTACTGCATAGCTTTGTACAGATTAGCTGTAATGCGAGGCTACTGCATAGCTTTGTGAAGAGCAACAGAGTGAACATATAAGATTGACAGGAAACAAATTCAGCACCTTTGGCCTACACTGCAAAAAACCCAAATGCACAGTCACCTCGTTCACCAACAGGAAGAGCCTCTCTTCAGCAGCTAATCGGATCACCTCCTCGATTGATTCCCTGCTCTGCACGTGGCCTTTTGGTAACAGAGCATAAATGGCATTTTTAAAACATGCTGGATGGTGGTTAGAGCTCTGGACCCTAAATCTCTTTCCAACTTAAACAAAAAGAACACACGTCAATAGGTGTTTTGTTTTTCCATCTGAGGGATTTTGAGTTGGTTGGGTGTAGTATAGTTACCAACAGGTGTCCCCATTTTTCAGAAACCGGTGATGGTTATTATGTAATAATTTAATTTGCGGTGAAATAGGTCAGTGCTCTCTTGGCAGTGGGTGGGCAAATCAAAGAGGACTGTATCTGTATGAAATGTTTTATTCTGACCTAATCCGTGAGTGAACCACGATCGGCGTATGCAGAATGATAGGAAATTGTGCGCACCTGTGGGATTTCCTGGGTTTGCGACGTACAGCACTCTGGGGTCACAGTGCCCTCTAGAGGCTCGGAGGACCCTGCACAGCTCATCCGTCTGTAGCGCCCACCTCTGCTCTTCACACAGCTGATAGGGCACCGTGACCACACCTGCCTCTGCCAGCGCCATGGCAGCGGTGTTACAGGTGGGCACTGGAGTTAGAACGCCCGTCTGAGACACACCTTCACCCTGGGCCAGCAGGTTCAGGACCAGCTGCCAGGGGTAACGGCAAGATGACAAAATAGAACAACTGGATAATCGTGCACATAATGACATTCACGTGATCAGTATCTATATGCATGTGTCATTTCAGAATTTGTTGTGACTGGCTTAAATAAAGAAGAATCTCATGCAAGAATTGTGGCTTAATTATTTAAGGACATGAATATCCTTATTTAAAGACATGAATATCTTTTAAGTAAGAAATACATTTTTTACACAACGTTCAATAACAGGGGAAATATCTTTATTTTTCGTGTGATGTGTCATATCTGGCTTACGTGTGTGCAGGGTTATGGTGAGGCGCAGCCCCAAAGGGTTTGAGGAATTCCTGCTTTTTTTTGGATAGTCTCACCATAAGGGCTCTCTGGGAACCTGAGCAGATGGAGATGTTTTCGGGGAGGGAGCGGACACCCCCGTCCCGTCGTGTGATAAACTCTGCCACACTGCGCTTTACATGAGGGAGACCGGATGTGGCTGTGTATGAGCCTGAATACACACACACACACACCCACACACAATTACATTCATATGCAAACACAACACTCACAATATTACAATTATACATGCATTCATACATACAGTACAGCTAGCACAGGTGTAAGATCCAGGTTCAAAAAATCCTCCCCAGTACTTTGTTCCAGTCACCTGGATTTGCTAATTGGAACAATTCTTCAATCAGGAGGTAGTGAAATCAGGGAAGGAATTCATAGGTGGAAGAAACACGTGGTAGCACTTTCTAACCGCTGGATTTTACATCTCTGACATTTTGATACACGTGTACACACAAAAACATTCATACATACACACCGTGTACAAATTCATTCATACATGAACACACAACAATACATTTAGAGACACACACACACTCACACTAATACATTCATACACATGTCTCATACTTTACATTGTGATACACACGCACACATACACCCACACAAGCAAACACTCTCACACACACACACACACACACACACACACACTACATTACCGATGCTGCCACCATCACACTCTCCCAGCAGCC
The DNA here is from genome assembly GCA_029718625.1 of Synaphobranchus kaupii. NCBI lineage: Eukaryota > Metazoa > Chordata > Actinopteri > Anguilliformes > Synaphobranchidae > Synaphobranchus > Synaphobranchus kaupii. The sequence continues at coordinate 39,078,351 of CM056378.1, read as the reverse complement.
TCTGGGCCCTGTGTCGTGCGTCAGCAGGCAGCCTATCACCGTGGAGGAGAAGCTCAGGGTGTATACAGGCGGCAAGAACCTGAGCCAGACAGAAAGGCAAACAGGTTCCACAATCTCACCTGAGACGACAGAAAGCCTAGCGTGCCCCTGCATGTGATGTATAGCACTGCAGAAACAATTAAAATATGTTTATCGCTTCAGAAAGTACAGTGAATATTTGCTCATGCCAGCCAGTAAATCTCAGTACATCCACTTTTCTGTTACTCTGTTTGCTACCAATATTAATAAGTTGGATAGCAACTTAAGGCTTGATTGAAACCAGCATACCTGCCGGACGAAGGTGATGGGTTTCATGCCTGCGCTGTGAGCGTCGCCCCAGCAGATGTCAATCAACTCCTTATAAGGCTTATTTGAACCCTGTACAGCAGAAGACAGACTTGTCAACAGCCCAGTCAATGTATTGCTGTAACATTTTGCCAAAGTAATAATTTCATACGTTTTACGGTTTTGCGTTCAAGTGTGTTCAAAATTCTAAGTCAGTCTTCTGGAACTCCATTGCTTTCAGTGATTGTAACATCAGCATTAGAATGTTCCGTTAAGAACATTCCAATCACATATTTGTCATGTCACAACTTAAACTGGCACTACGGTTACTGAACACTGGGTTATGAGCAGCCAGCTCTGTGAGTACTGTCTCCTGCAGTAACCTGTGCAGCTTAGGGTAGCCTCCAAACAACGTGTTGAATGAAGCTCTGATGAGGCAATCAGTGGGTGCATCAAGCGGTCATTTTTCTTGTTTAACTAACCAGCCTCTCGCCCCAAAAAAAACTTCTCACCTGCTTGCGAGGAGGGCAGAACAGAACCCCACATCGCCCCTGTTCCCACACGTGGCCCCACACTTCCCGTGGTGTCTCACCTGCCTTAGCCCGTGTCTAATCTGAGCAGCCTGTCCCAGCAGGGCCTCTCGCCGGCTGACCTGGATATCCTTCACCCTCGGGTTGACCTCTCTTCCTGGGGATACATCATCTGTCCCCCTCTCCCAAAAGGCTGTACCCACAGTCCGCTTCCCAGGAGAGCTGATACCCTCATCTCCCATCTCCCAACTTCTGGGCTGCCCTTTTTTTCTTTACCCTCGAAAACTCCTTGGGGATCCCTCGTTTTATTAAGCTCTAAGGTTATAGGCGTTGCTAGCTACCCTGTAAGCGTCTATGTTGGAGAGAGCACAGAAGAGGAGCTCTCACCTTAGAGATTTCTTGTTATCTGTTAATTTAGATTTTTTAATCCCCCTCCCTTAAACATTGATTTTTTAAACTCCCCTCCTCCCTGCTGCTCAGTATAAACCGGTTTATACCGGTCGCCAGCTCTGGTTTTCTGACACTGATCTCCCACATATCCTCGTTGGCACTACACAAAGAAGAAACTAAACAATATGTGACTGCTCTATGTGACAAAGTAACTTTTCCAAAAGTGCTGTCAGCCAGTTCCAACAGTGGTGTGAAGTCAATTTCTTGGACTTGAATGTGGAGAAGACTAAAGAAATCGCCATCGACTTCCGGCGTGAGCCCTCCCTGCTGAGGCCCCTTACCATCGGAGCCAAAACAGTTGAAAGAGTGGAGGAGTACAGATATTTGGGTACAATTATTGATCATAAACTGACCTTTGAGGCAAACTGTCATAGACTGCAAAAAAAATCTGATTCAATTGAATAACTTTATTTAACACGTTTGTTTGTGTTTGTGGGTCTGCCCCACTGTCTATGTCTGTTTTACTGCTGGAAACTACAACTGCAGTTCCCTAATGGGAAAATAAAAGTTATTCTACTCTATTCTATTCTAAGGGAAAAGGGAAAAAAATATATAGAAAATGAAATGCCTTCTGGATTCAGCGAAGTTAATCTGAATCCTGTTATGTGAACTGTATGGCTTAAAATACCTCTTTTTCAGGTTCTTCAGACTTCTTAAGGTGGGAAACAGAAATGTATATTCAAAATAATGTACTTGATTTATGGAAGCCACTGTCTGACTCCCTTAAAGAATATGTTAGATCAGTTAGAAGCTAATGTTGTATAGCCACCTGGCCCCGATGATGTTCCAGTGGTCCGCAACTGGCCGATGAAGAATGACGTTTTGTCACTCCATACACTGCATTGCATGGCAAAGCAGGTCTCAAAGGCACACTTTTAGCAAATTAACGAATGCAAACGACGCGGATCATGGCGATATACAAAATGACGAATGGTTCAGAAAGTAAAAGTCCTCCCCAGTATTTTGTTCCAGTAACCTGGATTTGCTCATTTGCACAACTCTTCAGCCAGGACGTATAACTAATTAGTGAAATCAGTCATGAAGGGGTGTTGGAAGAAATACTTTTACTTTCTGACCCCTCGACTTTGCACCTCTGCAACAGAATCACTGGCCATCTTCCACTCGTCAGAGAAAATGGGAAGAAATGGAGAAATACTGAGTGAAACCACAGCTACTCAAGGTCTGTTTTTCAAGGCTGTCTTATCAGTATCCGGTAAAGTGAGGTTAGTGAGCTAACGATAATTTGTAACCAAATTAGCCCTTTGTAACCAATTAAAAATCCGCCCACCATGTATCCATGCACTGAAATGTATATAATGTGATGTGAAACAGATCAGATGGCCTCTCCGGGAACCATCACCTTATCGTGGTGGAGAGGTTTGTGCGTCCCTATGAACCTGGGAGCTGTGTTGTCTGGAACCTTGTGTTCCTGGTAGGGACTCCCATGGCAAATTGGTCTCAGGGGAGAGGCCAGACTAAGAATGGTTCAAGAAGACTCCATGGAACAACTGAATAGGAGTTTAGTGACCCTGCCCGGAGGAAGCCCGGGGCCCACTTCTGGAGCCAGGCCCAGAAGGAGGACCCGTCAGCGAGCGCCTGGTGGCCGGGCATGCCACGGAGCCCGGCCAGGCTTGGGGTTGGACTCTATTCTTCTCTGGAGTTGCCCAAGGTGTGAGGCGTCGGGCGGGGGTGGGGATACTCACAAGTCCCCGGCTGAGTGCCGATACATTGGAGTTCACCCCGGTGGGCGAGAGGGTCGCCTCCCTACGCCTAAGGGTTATGGGGGGGGAAAACTCTGATTGTTGTCTGTGCTTATGCATCGAACAGCAGTTCAGAGTATTCGGCCTTCTTGGAGACCCTGAACGGAGTTCTGCATGGGGCTCCTGTAGGGGACACCGTTGTCCTGCTGGGAGACTTTAACACGCGCGTGGGCAACGATGGAGACACTTGGAGGGGCGTGATTGGGAGGAACGGCCTCCCTGATCTGAACCCGAGTGGTGGTTTGTAATTGGACTTCTGTGCTAGTCATGAATTGGCCATAACAAACACTAAGTTCGAACATAAGGTTGCTCATAAGTGTAGATGGTACCAGAGCACCCTAGGCAGAAGGTCGATGATCTATTTTGTTATCGTATCATCGGGTCTGAGGCCGTATGTATTGGACACTCGGGTGAAGAGAGGGGCAGAGCTGTCTACTGATCACCATCTGGTAGTAAGTTGGGTCAGGTGGCCGGGGAAGCCCAAACATGTAGTGCGGGTGAACTGGGAACGTCTGGAGGAGGTCACACCTCCGGCAGAGCTTTTCTGGCATCCCTGTGGAGGCTGGGGACATTGAACCAGAGTGGACAATGTTCAAAGCTTCCATTGCTGGGGTAACCCTCGAACATCCTGGTGGACACCGGTGGTCAGGGAAGCCGTCCGACTGAAGAAGGAGGCCTTCCAGGATATGTTATCCTGGGGAACTCCGGAGGGAGTTGCAAGGTTCCGACAGGCTCGAAGGACAGCAGCCTCAGCCGTGGCAGAGGCAAAGCAGCGGGTGTGGGAGGAGTTTGGAGAAGCTATGGAGAAGGACTTTCGGTCGGCACCAAAGCGGTTCTGGAAAACCGTCCGACACCTCAGGAGGGGGAAACGGGGAACCATCCAAGCTGTTTATAGTAAGGATGGGACGCTGTTGACCTCAACCGATAAGGTGATAGGGCGGTGGAAGGAACACTTTGAGGAACTCCTGAACCCGACTAATCCACCCTCTATAGTAGAGGCAGAGCTGGAGGATGATGGGGGATCAACATCGATCTCCCTGGAGGAAGTCACTGTGGTAATCAAACAACTACACAGTGGCAAAGCCCCAGGGGTTGATGAGATCCGCCCAGAAATGCTGAAGGCTCTGGGTGTTGAGGGGCTGTCATGGATGACACGTCTCATCAACATTGCGTGGAAGTCGGGGACAGTGCCTATGGAGTGGCAGACCGGGGTGGTGGTTCCCCTGTTCAAAAAGGGGGAACAGAGGGTGTGTGCCAACTACAGAGGCATCACATTACTCAGCCTCCCCGGGAAAGTATACTCTAAGGTACTGGAAAGGAGGGTCCGGCCGATAGTCGAACCTCAGATTGAAGAGGAACAATGTGGATTCCGTCCTGGTCGTGGAACAACGGACCAGCTTTTTACTCTCGCAAGGATCCTAGAGGAGGCCTGGGAGTATGCTTATCCGGTCTGCATGTGTTTTGTGGATTTGGAGAAGGCTCATGACCGGGTTCCCCGGGAGATATTGTGGGAGGTGCTGCGGGAGTACAGGGTGAGGGGGTCACTACTCAGGGCCATCCAATCTCTGTACACCCAAAGCGAGAGCTGTGTGCGGGTTACCGGCAGTAAGTCGGACTCCTTCCCAGTGGGGGTTGGCCTCCGCCAGGGCTGCGCTTTGTCGCCTATCCTGTTTGTGATATTCATGGACAGGATTTCAAGGCGTAGTTGTGGAGGAGAGGGGTTGCAGTTCGGTGGGCTGAGGATTGCATTGCTGCTTTTTGCAGATGATGTGGTCCTGATAGCACCATCGGTCTGCGACCTTCAGCACTCACTGGATCGGTTCGCAGCCGAGTGTGAAGCGGCTGGGATGAGGATCAGCACCTCTAAATCTGAGGCCATGGTTCTCCGCAGGAAACCGATGATTTGTCTACTCCGAGTAGGGAATGAGTCTTTACCCCAAGTGAAGAAGTTCAAGTATCTCGGGGTCTTGTTCTCGAGTGAGGGGACGATGGAGCGTGAGATGGGCCGGAGAATCGGAGCAGCGGGAGCGGTATGGCGCTCGCTTTACCGCACCGTTGTGATGAAGAGAGAGCTGAGCCAGAAGGCAAAGCTCTCGATCTACCAGTCAATCTTCGTTCCTATTCTCACCTATGGTCATGAAGGGTGGGTCATGACCGAAAGAACGAGATCGTGGATACAAGCGGCCGAAATGGGTTTTCTCCAGAGTGCGGCTGGCATCTCCCTTAGGGATAAGGTGAGAAGCTCAGTCATCCGTGAGGGACTCAGAGTAGAGCCGCTGCTCCTTTGCGTAGAAAGGAGCCAGTTGAGGTGGTTCGGGCATCTTGTAAGGATGCCACCTGGTCACCTCCCTAGGAAGGTGTTCCAGGCACGTCCAGCTGGGAGGAGGCCACGGGGCAGACTAAGGACCAGGTGGAGAGACTATATCTCCACGCTGGCCTGGGAACACCTTGGGATCCCCCAGTCAGAGCTGGTCTGTGGCCAGGGAAAGGGAAGTTTGGGGCCCCCTGCTGGAACTGCTACATCCGCGACCCGACTTTGGATAAGCGGTTGAAGATGGATGGATGGATGGTGATGTGAAACAAAAAGACATTTAGAACATCTCTGACTGTTCCCTGTGAGCAGTTAAGATTTCTTCTCTTGAGATCTCAATAAAAAGGAGCAGCCTTGTCTCATCGTACTCTGCCTTGTGGTCATCTTCTATTGAAGAATATAGCTTAACTGTAATTTCCATGACACAATGCAGACTAAAGACCCACCTCTTCAGATCTGCACCTTGGCTCCCTTCCTATTTCCACCTCCATATTATGAAATTATTTGAGGATTGTTATAGCATGAATAGAATCTATGATTTCTATTATGGTTCTAGGTTGGTATATTTGAACTTCCGTTTACTACTTTATTGATGGAACACGTGTGCAAAATGTATATAATATAGCATGATCTTTGTTCTGGTTTATATACGTATATTCCTTCATCTGAGAGGCAATACTTAATAGTTGCTTTTTAAAACTATTTATTTCCAAAATATTGTGGAGTACCTTGGATTAATGGTGATCATGAAACAAAATTATAATTACCGTTGATTTCACTTGCTTCATAATTGCTTTCTGTTGCAAAGCATGCAGTGTTTTCTGAAGAAAAGTCATGCACATAAAAAAAACAAGGATTTTATTATTTAATTTATACTGGTTGTCAGGGACAATGACTTTTATAGGAAATTGTATACTTGCATTTATTGTTATAACTGGCAGTTTGACATACAAATATTCCTGGCAGTATGACATACAAAACGAAGAACATCAAGGTCTACCAAAAAACATCAGTGGACCTGGTCACTCTCAGGAGGAGGACACACAACCTCCTCCTGGATGGTGTTATGGTGGACTTTTCAAAAAACAAGGGACTGGCGAGAGAGAAAAAAAAACCCTTTGTAAATGGGTTTTTAAAATGTAATGTCATGTTTGATTTGATGTAGTGATATTATGTATGGAATGCTTTTAAAATAATGCTTTTATTGGGAATTCATTTGAAAACCAATAAAAGATACATTAGCCCTCCAGGTTTTAAATTTAAACAGATTTCTCAGTTTGGAGCGAGCTTGTCTCGGTTCTCTCCGGGATACAGTACATTCCAGGTGCCATTGTTCAGAATCAGAGGAGGCTGCGGTGGGGTTCTAGGTTCTGTGCGAGGGTTCCATTACATCAAGCAGACTAATTCCCACCCTACTGGTGGTCAATATAAATCGGGCAGTTGGTAGTGAGCAGGATAAGATTCTGCATTTATTTATGTGCCCTCTTTGAGTGGTCTTAAGCCAGCCGAGGTGTGAATTCTGTGTATTTTGGGGTGTGTGGAGATGCCATCCAACCCCCTTCTGCTATGAAGCAGAGACATGACTTGGTGATGCAACTACAGGAATTCTGCCTGTTATGCAACACACTGTAAAACCAGTTACATGGACCAAAGTCCAGTTCTCAGAGAAGCGCTTGGAATTAGTGGCCATTTCCGTTTCTGTCTCATATTCAGAAAAGGAACCACAAGCTAAGCTGATGTAAGGCATCAGTTTTCACTTTTACCAGACAGACTGACAGCCTGTCGGGTTTCCATTGGTCTGCTTGATGCAGTGGAGGTCACACAGAGGTCCCACAGGGGTCAGTGTGATGTGTAATTACAGCAGTAGATATTTTTGGGGAGACGTGGTTTTTTGGGGGCAGAGGGGCGCTCATGTTCCCTTCTTCTCTGGGCACTGCACTCTGTAGCCCACCCGGTAAGCCAGCAGGTAGACACGCGCCTGGTTGATCCTGGAAACAGGAACATAAAGCTTTATTTACTGATTTAATAAGTTACTAAGAACAATGTGTGCATGCATATGTGTATATGCGTTTATGTCTGTGTGCGGGTGTATGTTTGTGTGCATAAGTATATGTGTGTGTGCTTGAGTGTGGGCTTGTGTGTGTATGTGTGTATGTGTGTGTATGTGTGCATGCTGGAGTGTGTGGTTGTGTGTGTGTGTGTGTGTGTGTGTGTGTGTGTGTGTGTGTGTGTGTGTGTGTGTGTGTGTGTGTGTGTGTGTGTGTGTGTGCCTGTGTATCAGTGGCGGCTCCTGAGCTGAAAATTGGGGAGGCAGAAAACTTCCCTTTAAACTGATTATTGGTCTTAATCATTTTTCAATCAGTTTCCTTGATTAACAATAGGCTACATCAGCGTTTAATTCACCAATTACTCAATGCCATCAAATGTAGCCAGTTCTTCTCAATGAGGCTATTAGGCAAGTAATAAAATTATTTTCACTTGCATCGCATAATTGTGCACATTTTAATCAACATTATAATTGTGGATACATGTGCTCTTCGTTCTCCGCACTCTTAATTACGAAAATATTCATGGAAATTAAACGATCTGAAAGCTCAGCTTTTGTTAGATTCTTTTTTATTGCAGGTTTAGCACAACCTCATCTTTTGTTAGATTATTTTAAAAAAATAATTAAAAAAATTATCTAACAAAAGCTGAGCTTTAAGATCGTTTAATTTCCATGGATATTTTCGGAATTAAGAGTGCGGAGAACGAAGAGCACATGTATCCACAATTATAATGTTGATTAAAATGTGCACAATTTTGCGATGCAAGTTAAAATAATTTTATTACTTGCCTAATAGCCTAATTGAGGAGAACTGGCTACATTTGATGGCATTGAGTAATTGGTGAATTAAACGCTGATGTAGCCTATTGTTAATCAAGGAAACTGATTGAAAAATGATTAAGACCAATAATCAGTTTAAAGGGAAGTTTTCTGCCTCCCCAATTTTCAGCTCAGGAGCCGCCACTGCTGTGTATGTGTGTGTGTATGTGTGCATGCTGGAGTGTGTGGTTGTGTGTGTGTGTGTGTGTGTGTGTGCCTGTGTATGTGTGCGTGCGCGTGTGTGCGCTTGTGTATGTGCACGTGCATGTTACCTGTACTTGGTACAGAGGTGGACACCTAGGGGGCCACAGCGATCTACGTAGCTCTCCCTCACTCCCTTACGCACGGCCCTCGCCATGCTGACCACCGTCGTCACCACCGGGCACGTCCTGAGACCAGCATGCACAAGCAAGCATGGAAATAGCACATCTACTTATCACTAATAACAGTTAAACACCAGAGCTTTCATAACATCTCCTTTAGGCACCAATAGTCCAACAACACTAAGCTTTTCCAGGCTCCGTGGGTGCGTCGCAATATTCGAAAAATACACCCTCCTTTCCTCCACTACCACCTCCTCTCCTCCTTTCCTCCACTACCACCTCCTCTCCTCCACTACCACCTCCTCTCCTCCTTTCCTCCACTACCACCTCTCCTCCGTGCCCTGGAAACAGATCTTTGTGTTTTAATCTAATGTTGCTTATTACATCTCAATTACGTATTAATGGGTACATATTAATTAATGTCTCGACGCAAACCGCAATGTCAGGTACATTACAGTACTGTATATGCAAAATACTTGTACTCGAAACGTTCAAGCAGTTTTGCATACTTCCGGGTAGGAGAGGAGTGGTAGTGGGGGAGTGGAGGAAAGGAGGTGGGGAGTGAAGAATATTGGGACGCACCCCCTCTCTTATCTGCGACAGTATTTCCACCATAGATTGTTTACTCCCACCTTCAACTGTGTGAAGGTTTCAGTTTCTTGCAGACAGGCAGTTTAACTGCTGCCCCCCGGTGGTGGGAGGGCGATACTCACAGTTTCTCACAGCGCAGGCCGGCTGTGCCCTCTGGACAGGTGCACTTGTTGTGAGGGCTGCAGGTGGCACCTTGTTGGCACGGAGGCACGCAGGGCGTTAACACCGCTAAAAAATCAGAACACAAGCAGTGCGTTAACACAAGCACTGAGACGGCTGCAGTCACAGAGAGTACTTCACTATTTCTCACACTCAAACTATTCTCACAATGAACGGTTTCACACTTCACTAGTCTCTCACCCACCCGTCTCACACTTGCCTGTTTCTCACACTGTACATCTCTCACCTGTTTCACAGACGTTCCCTGTGAATCCACTGGCGCAGCGACACCTGTTGAGTCCCACACACACTCCGCCATTTTTACACCCTGGCTGGCACCGTACAGGCTCTAAGAGAGAGAGAGTAAGAGACGCGCGCACGCACGCACGCACGCATCAGGCAAGGAAAATGATAATCATGTGTACATTCAACTGGGGAAAAAACACACAGGATCACTCATTTTCTGTACTTTACTATACTAATGGACAGACAGACACACAGACAGACAGAACTAGCCAAAGCAAACATCCTCAGTCTGAAGGTAAAACAAAGTGAACTACTTCAGTGTACTGCAGATCTTAGCTCCACCAGCAGATGGTGCTGTTGTGTTCTTACCGATCTGACACCGAGCGCCTTGCCATCCTCCGCTGCAGGTGCACTTGTTGACATCGACACACCTGCCTCCATTCTGACAGGGTGGAGTACAGAGGGCTGAGGAGAGAGGTAGAGAAGTCCTCAACCTCATTAAATGCTTTGCGTGCATCATTAATAATCAGAAAAAAATATTATTGAGGCAGTGGTTCTGTTTAAGTTGTTGTTCTCCTATGCACCTGTCACAAGTGGTGTTTTTTATATTTATCATATCCAGATATTCAAAACATGCAGGACAGTTAAGAGATGGACACTTAAGATAGTGTGGACAGTCCTGGTTCAAAGTAAATTGTGAGCCAAAATTAAAAGTTATATTTGTGTGGTTGTTTGTGTGGTTAGTGTGGTTGTTTTTGGCGCCCTCTGCTGGTATTCACGGGTTAAGCACTGGGGTCCAGTGTAGTCAGAGGGACACTGGCAGGTGTCTGGGCCCACGCAGCGGCCGCCGTTGGCGCAGGGAAGCTCGCACACCGCTGAGAGGGAGGGAGAGAGAATTTCTTTACATTTAAAACCACCTTTCTTGTGACAGTTCAACAAAATATACAAATTACCATCAGAGAGAGAGCAAGAGACAGAGAGAAACAGAGAGAGAGAGAGAGAGAGATAGAGAGAGAGAGAGAAAGAGATGGAGAGAGATGGAGAGAGAGAGAGAGAGAGAGAGAGAGAGAGAGAGAGAGAGAGAGAGAGAGAGGAAGGAGGGAGGGAGAGAACGCAATGAGAGAGATAGGTATGAGCGAGGGATTTAGCCGTTAGCAGGAGGACTGACTCCTCGGTGAGGGTGAGGTACCTGAGTGGCAGCCGGGCCCAGTCCAGCCAGGTGAGCACAGACACATGTTCCAGCGCATGCAGGTTCCACCATGAGCGCAGGGTGGGGAGCACATGGCTGCAACAGGCAAACATACAGAGATCAAACACACATGTGCACGGACGCGCAAACACAAGCACCGCACACACATATGCACCACACACACACACAGACACACATGCATGCTCTGCACACGCACACACACACACAGACACACGCACACACACGCAGACACACACACGTACACACAAACATGCACACACAGACACAGACACACACACACACAGGATCAGGGCTCACCTGAGCAGCCAGGCCCAGGGTAGCCTGCAGGACAGTCACAGGAGTTGGGGGCCACACACACCCCATAATTCTGACAGGGGGGGTCACACACAGCTGAGAGAGCAGAAGGAACAGAGAGGCCTGGTTCAGCTTAGTAATACAGCCAGTGTGAATGTAATGCAATATTAATAATACGGCCGGTGTGAATGTAATTATTACATATGCAATATTAATAATACGGCCAGTGTGAATGTAATTATTACATATGCAATATAAATAATACGGCCAGTGTGAATGTAATTATTGCATATGCAATATAAATAATAAGGCTAGTGTGAATGTAATTATTACATATGCAATATAAATAATACGGCCAGTGTGAATGTAATTATTACATATGCAATATTAGTAATACGGCCAGTGTGAATGTAATTATTACATATGTAATATAAATAATGCGGCCAGTGTGAGTGCATTTATTACATATGCAATATAAATAATGCGGCCAGTGTGAGTGCATTTATTACATATGCAATATAAATAATGCGGCCAGTGTGAGTGCATGTATTACATATGCAATATAAATAATGGGGTCAGTGTGAGCGCATTCATTACATACAGTATGCAATATAAATAATGCGGCGAGTGTGAGTGCATGTATTACATATGCAATATAAATAATGGGGTCAGTGTGAGCGCATTTATTACATACAGTATGCAATATAAATAATGCGACGAGTGTGAGTGCATGTATTACATATGCAATATAAATAATGGGGTCAGTGTGAGCGCATTTATTACATATGCAATATAAATAATGCGGCGAGTGTGAGTGCATGTATTACATATGCAATATAAATAATGGGGTCAGTGTGAGCGCATTTATTACATATGCAATATAAATAATGCGGCAAGTGTGAGTGGTTTTACTGAGTGGACTGAGTTCAGGGCGGACTCACGGGTGCACTGGGCGGGGGCGTCGCTGCGAGGTTGGTACCCCTCCCGGCAGCTGCAGTTGAAGGCACCGGGGTGGTTGACACACAGCTGCTGGCAGCCGCCGTTGGTGAAGTCACCGCATTCATCCACATCTGGGACAGGCAGGGCGGAGAGAGAAGGCTTTCAGTCACCCTGTTTTTCCTCTCTTTCACTCCTCTATCCCTCCCTCCTTTCCTTACAGTCTGTCTGCTTTGGGTTTTCCTCTCTCAAAACAACAGCGCCCTGCATGTTTTCCTATGACATCATTTCCTGTCTCTCCACCAAAGTTCCTGTCATTCCTGTTTGTTGGAAGCTTGTGCGTGAGAGACACAGACTCATTTACACAGACAGGAGGAACTCGATGATACCTTTATCATCATCTATCTGGACCCATAGTCATAAATTGACTGAGAGTAGGAGAGCCGATCTAGGATCAGCTTTGCCTTTCAGCTTAGAATAGACAAGGTTGTAATATGGGTGGGGAAAACTGATCCGAGATCAGCACTCACACTTTATGAATATGGGCCATGCTCTTTTTCTTCCCCTTCATATATCCAGCTGTCATTTCCTCCTTCTCTCTCCTCCTCTCCTCACCCTGTCTCTCCTGTTCTCCTCTCCTCTCTTAGCCCAGTCTCTCGTTCCCTCCTTCTCTCTCTCTCTCACCCAGACAGCTCCTGTGGTCCTCGCCCAGCTCCCAGCCTGCCTTGCAGCTGCAGTGGACACGCCCCTCTGCGCGCACGGCGCACACGTGGGCGCAGCCGCCGTTCCGCAGGTCACATGACGTCACATCTGCTGGGAGGAAGGTCCAGTGTAAACAGGAAGTGGGGGAAAAAACAGATTCTAACTGTAGGAGACGGACAGGAACTAACAGAGCGAGGTGTCAGGAGAGACACACACACAACTACCGCATAGAATGAAACGAGTGGAATTCCACAATGACATCACACCGATTAGACAGGCAGATAACAGACAGATACATAACACACATGCACACACACAGAAATGCACTCACATGTACAAACTCAGACACACACACATACACACGCACAAATGCACAAATGACTGCTCAGACGCACACACACATACACTCACACACAGAGACACATAACACAAACACACACACGCGCACACGCACACGCACACACACACACACACACACACACACACACAGGTGTGCTACAGGTATGAGGGGGACGTACTGACGCAGGTGGTTTTGTCCAGGTCCAGGAGCAGAGGGGGGGGGCAGTGACAGGTGCGCCCCCCGGGGGTGTTAGTGCAGCCATGGGAACAGCCCCCCTGCTGTAGCTCACACTCATCGATATCTGAGAGGAGCACAAGACTGAGGATTAGAGACACACAACTGCACTAAACACACATGAACAACACACTGAGGATTAGAGAACACAACTGCACTAAACACACATGAACAACATACTGAGGATTAGAGAACACAACTGCACTAAACACACATGAACAACACACTGAGGTTTAGAGAACACAACTGCACTAAACACACATGAACAACATACTGAGGATTAGAGAACACAACTGCACTAAACACACACGAACAACATACTGAGGATTAGAGAACACAACTGTACTAAACACGCATGAACAACATACTGAGGATTAGAAAACACAACTGCACTAAACACACATGAACAACACACTGAGGATTAGAGAACACAACTGCACTAAACACACATGAACAACACACTGAGGTTTAGAGAACACAACTGCACTAAACACACATGAACAACACACTGAGGATTAGAGAACACAACTGCACTAAACACACATGAACAACATACTGAGGATTAGAGAACACAACTGCACTAAACACGCATGAACAACACACTGAGGATTAGAGAACACAACTGCACTAAACACACATGAACAACACACTGAGGATTAGAGAACACAACTGCACTAAACACACATGAACAACACACTGAGGTTTAGAGAACACAACTGCACTACACACACATGAACAACACACTGAGGTTTAGAGAACACAACTGCACTACACACACATGAACAACACACTGAGGTTTAGAGAACACAACTGCACTAAACACACATGAACAACACACTGAGGATTAGAGAACACAACTGTACTAAACACACATGAACAACATACTGAGGATAAGAGAACACAACTGCACTAAACACACATGAACAACACACTGAGGATTAGAGAACACAACTGCACTAAACACACATGAACAACACACTGAGGATTAGAGAACACAACTGCACTAAACACACATGAACAACACACTGAGGATTAGAGAACACAACTGCACTAAACACACATGAACAACACACTGATGATTAGAGAACACAACTGTATTAAACACGCATGAACAACACACTGAGGATTAGAGAACACAACTGCACTAAACACACATGAACAACACACTGAGGATTAGAGAACACAACTGCACTAAACACACATGAACAACACACTGAGGATTAGAGAACACAACTGTACTACACACACATGAACAACACACTGAGGATTAGAGAACACAACTGCACTAAACACACATGAACAACACACTGAGGATTAGAGAACACAACTGTACTAAACACACATGAACAACACACTGAGGATAAGAGAACACAACTGCACTAAACACACATGAACAACACACTGAGGATTAGAGAACACAACTGCACTAAACACACATGAACAACACACTGAGGATTAGAGAACACAACTGCACTAAACACACATGAACAACACACTGATGATTAGAGAACACAACTGTATTAAACATGCATGAACAACACACTGAGGATTAGAGAACACAACTGCACTAAACACACATGAACAACACACTGAGGATTAGAGAACACAACTGCACTAAACACACATGAACAACACACGGAGGATTAGAGAACACAACTGTACTACACACACATGAACAACACACTGAGGATTAGAGAACACAACTGCACTAAACACACATGAACAACACACTGAGGATTAGAGAACACAACTGTACTAAACACACATGAACAACATACTGAGGATTAGAGAACACAACTGCACTAAACACACATGAACAGGCCAAAGAAAGTATCCCAGCCAAACTTTTAAGCCACTGCATGACCTGACGCAGTAGAATGCCATTATATGCTGATCTTATACACTGCAAATGACATACAGCACTGAAAGAGGTGCAGTACTGGTGTACCAAAGACATGTATGTCAGGTTAGGTATACTTCTGCCTTTGCCCTTGACCTCAGAACTGGAGTTAGTCCCTGGGTGCTGCACTGTGGCTGCCCACTGCATCTAAGTAGTTAGGATGGGTCAAATGCAGAGGACAAATTACCGCACGGGGTTAATAAAGTATATCTTATCTTACTGACCCACACAACTGTGACCGTCGATGTGCAGCTGGTAACCAGGGAGACAGGAGCAGGCGAAGGAGCCGTCCGTGTTGGCGCAGGCCTGATCGCACGTCCCGTTCAGGGCCAAACACTCGTTCACGTCTGAGAAGGGGGGTTGCAAGAGAACCCGTGTGACTGGGGTAACATTCATGTTAGTACAGAAGTCCTCTACATCTCTCTGACCCCTGACCCCTGGGATGAGGAATGCTTTTTGGGATCGTAACGAGGAAGGTTTACAACATGGATGCTCAAATCTGGCCCCTCAAATCCGGCCCTTGATTTCTTTTCTCCCATGTAATTAACTGAACAATTAGTGCTACTGATTGGCCAGACTGCCTTGACACCTGACTCTCAGGTAAAGGGAGACTGGTAAACCAGTAGTTCTCAGCCTTCACAGATCGTGATTTTAGTAACACCGGTTTATGGGGATAAACACACTGGGTTGTATAAACCCACTGGGTACCACGGACTGTTACTCATTGAGCCGAATATCCCCACGGAAACTACATCAAATTGAGTGTAACATATTGCAAATATGTGGACTTCTTTGAAAATATAATAATAAATATATTTCTCAGCAATGTATTTTGTATGAGCATAAATATATATATATACTGTATATATATTATGGTAGTGTCTCCCTCTTTAATAAGTGTAACTCAGATGTGTACCATTTGGTTGACTGGAAAGCAGCAGGTTGACAGCTGACAGATGGCGCCCCCTACCTGTGCAGTTGTGTTTGTCCAGAGAGAGCTCGTACCCAGGCCGGCACAGGCACTGATAGCCCCCGAGCTGGTTACTGCAGTTGTGCTGGCAGTGCCCGTTGTTTAGAGCGCACTCATCCACGTCTGGAGCCACGCCCCATAAAACCCGCCCACAAGGAGAAAGCAGCAGAAACAATCAGCAGCTCACCTGTCACTCAAGAGTTATGACCAATCACCGAACAGATAGGACCAGTCACTAACTAGAAAAGACCTAACACTGAACATATAGGACCAATCACTCAATACAGACGACCTATCACTCAATAGATAGGACCAATCATTGAATACATAGGGCCTATGTTGTGACTGAATTAGTAAACCTGTTAAGTTATTTGTTGAACGTACTTGCCGAGAGAAGAACCCATGAAAATAATTCAGGTTATGGCCCTGCTGCTAGAAAAATTACTAATACTGAAATAAGGAGATAAACTTGGGCGTCCATCTCATGCTATTCCTCCTGGGTGAAATGGACGGGAGGAAATTAGAGCTGGTTGTGAGAGGGGCGAGTTCTGTGGGAGAGCGAGTTGGGGTTGGACTAGAGACTTTGTTGGAGAGAATCTTCTAGAACTTATGTCTTCACTCACCAAAGCAGGAGTAGCCATCGCCGCTGTAGCCCTGGTAGCACTGGCAGAAGTAGGAGCCGACGATGTTGCCGCAGCGAGCCTTGGTGTCGCAGCCGTGACGACCTGACGCACACTCGTTCTCATCTGGGGAGTCACGTTTGTTTAAATAATTACCAAATCCACATGACCAACCTTCTCATGCCCAACAACTGTTAGTCTTAAGGTGTTGTTACACTCGTTGCTCGTGATGTCATTTTATGCAATTCCACTGTTACACGAGGTAATTCGCAAGTAAATTTAAATTGCACTCAACAACCAATCAGAATCAAGTATGCATGTAGCGTTCGATATTACGCCGGATCCGTTTATTCCGTTAGATACTAATATCAATTATTGATTGCTAAAATTAGCTAACGTTACAATATGTTCTCTTCTTCACGTTACATTTAGCTAGTTACATTTATTTATTTTCGCGATTTCGAAAATACTGCCAACAAGAAAATGCAAAGCCGTATGTGCGTTAATTTTATTGGACCAGCTTGAAAACGAGGAGGAAACGGTAACGGTATCCTAGTAGGCTTTGCGTAGACAGGTCTGCGTTCGCGTGTGATCAATATCTCTGATATTGCATGACATCCGTTACATGAACTTCTTCCAACTTGTTGCAACCAAGTTGCACAGAAATTGCAGGGAATGTTACACGAAGTAATCTATGACCAACTCAGCCGCAACTTAGTTGCAAGCAACAAAAATTGCTTTGTGTAACAACACCTTTAAACATGTTAGGGTAATGCAGCAATCCAGCGTACCTCTTACTCTCACAATGTGAAGCCCTTCACCTCTATTTCCCTCGGACTGAAACCCTTTAACCCTCAGAGTGAACCATTTAACCCCCGGAGTGAACCTGTGAACCCTCAGAGTGAACCCCACTAACCCTCAGAGTGAACCCTCAGACTGAACCTCTCCAACCCTCAGAGTGAACCCCACTGACCTTCACAGTGGGTGCCATTTCCTCTGTAGCCCAGCTGACAGACACACTTGTAGCTTCCCAGGGTGTTCTCACACACACCCTGACCAACACACACATCTGGTCTCTCCTTGCACTCGTCTACATCTAGAGACATAGAGAGGGAATGAGGGAGCGAGAGAGAGGGAAAAAGTTAATACATTACTGCTTGAAGGAAGGATGCAAAGTTAACGCAAGACATTTTCTCAGTGATACAATTAAGCATTATCAGAAGATACACGTATATTATAATAAATATATGGATATATAATAATATTCCGAAGATAATCACAGCCATGGTGATATACAGCAGTGGTTCCCAAACTCGGTCCTCTGGGACCACTGTGTATGCTGGTCTTCGTTCCAACCACAATTGCAATCCCAAATCCTAACAAGCTGTTCATTTTTCTTAATTAGGTGCTTTTCATGTTTAGAGGGATTATTTACCCTCTTAAGCCACATCATGTCAGAAATAGCTATGCATGCCATGAAGAATAAAAATTCTCATGTTCCTACTGTGCTTATTGGGCTGTTTTTTTTAAACTGATCAAATTAAAGACTGGGGTGAATCAATTGGCTCCTAATTAGGTATTTGAAAACGTGAGTTTTTAAGTTCCCTCATCAAGTTTTTCTTAAATGTATTAACACTGCAAGTTTGGCTCGTTATCATTTTCTTTGTCTTTTTTTCATTATTTATCAAATGGTTAGTTTTAGTGGCCATATATCCACAATTTCAGCAATTAGGAGCCTATTGATTCACCCCAGTCTTTAATTTGATCAGTTTAAATTTTTTTTAACCTATTTCCTATTTGCAAAACAGCTCAATAAGCACAGTAGGAACATGGGAATTTTTATTAAGAGGGCAAATAATCCCTATAAACATGAAAAGCACCTAATTAAGAAAAATGAACAGCTTGTTAGGATTTTGGGATTGCAATTGTCGTTGGAACGAAAACCAGCATACACAGTGGTCCCCGAGGACCGAGTTTGGGAATCACTGATATACAGTATAACAGCACAACCTTGAGTGTGATATGAGTCATTCCGTGTCACTTCAACGCGATTTTGCACCCGACCCTCACAGATTGAAACAATATTTGGTGTGAAGATTTGCCTATATGAGAAACCCCCAGAACTGAATATTTTTGTAATTTGGCTCGTTAGTTTTTGCGGTACGGGTCAACAAACTTTTGACTAATTAGCATGACCTCCAAACTTCAAATACTTGTATCTCCAAAAGGATAGCACCTACAAAGCCAAGTTTTACATCATTTTTAAGCTATTTGAATGGCCTCCATTTCATAAAATAAAACGAAAATCGTAGCATGAAGCGCAGAGAAAATGCGTAATGAAATTACCTTTGACCTTGAATTACGAAAATGGGTACGCTTCAAATTTCATAATATTTTTTAAAAATGCTAGTTTATGATGTAAGCGGAGAGAACGCAGTACCTTGACACACTCTGTAATCTGGACACACAGGACCTGAGAGGAGGAAGAGGAGAGAGGAAGAAAGGAGAGAGGGAGGATGCGAGCAGGATGCACACGCACAGCATACAGGGGAAGTAGAGAAAAGTCAAGCGGTGGGTTAGCGCTTAGCATGGCTGCCGAGTTGAGGCCAAACAGGTTATGTGGCTGCCACGAGCAAGCGTCGACGCAAAAAGCAGATGATGTCATGAAAAGACAGAGAAACAAAATGGAGAACAAATGGCGTCCATGAAGTTTATGACCTCAAGAGAGAATGGAGTAAGTCGGGACCACCTGACACACACACACGCACGCACACACACACACACACACAGACTCACCCACACACGCCGGTGTCTCCGCTCTGAATCCTGCCTGGCACTGGCAGACGTAGCTCCCGGCGGTGTTGACACAAACGTTCCCAAACTCCCTGCGACACTTCTCCTCAAAGCTGCACTCGTCCACATCTTATACACAGAGCAAACACAGTCCCTGAAGTACCCATACATACACACATATACATATACATACACACACACACAATACACATCCCTGAAATACACGCACACCATAACACAAGCCCTCAAACAAACGTCAAACTAGCATTGGAGCACTCATTAGTCACTTGGATTTCCCAGCAGGCAAACAGTGACCCACAGATAGGACTTTAAAAGGCCCACACTGGGGCCAGCTGTACACAGCTATGGCAGGATGTGGTTATGGAGTCCTCCCTCACCTAGGCAGGCCTGTCCGTCCAGACCCATGACGTAGCCCAGCGGGCAGGAGCAGGAGAAGGAGCCGGGGGAGTTCCTGCACTTAGCCCCGCCCCCACACGCCCGGAGCCCTGTCACTGCGGCCAGCGCACACTCGTCCACATCTGTAACACACACGCACGCACGCACGCGCACACACACACACACACAGACACAGACAGACCCCCACGCACACACATACACACACACACACACATGCAAACACACAGACACACACACACACACACGATATACACATTTAGACACTTTTACAGGGTCTGTGACACGTCCACAACACCACATATGCAATAAGACCTGCTATACCATGTCTGTAACACACAACAATCTATTTAAAACCACCACACAGGCATTATAACATCAGGTAGGAATGGGAATGTTTCATTTCGTCTATGGCCTTATCCCCTCATCCACACATACCACTCCACCCCCATTCACCATGCCAGCTACCCTCCCCCCAACACACACCCCCCACCATCCAAACTAGCTTTGAGTGATCCACCCCTCTCTGCACCCCCTGAACCCCAACCCCCCCCCATCCCCCATCCCCCATCCCCCATCCCCCACATCCCACCCACTGCACTCACCCTGACAATCTCCTGCAGGGCCTTTCAGGTAACCACGGTGACAGCTGCACGTGAAGGAGCCCGCCGTGTTTGTACAGTTGGCATGGAGACCACAGAAGTTCCCTCCCTCCCCTGCACACTCGTCCACATCTGAGAGAAAGGGAGGAAAGAGAGAGAGAGAGAGAGAGAGAGAGAGAGATGAGAGATGGGTAGAGGAAGGGTGAGTGGTCGAGAGGAATGAAGAGTGGGAGTTACGGGAGGGTGAGGAAAACAGGGAGGGAATGGGGAGGGAGCAAAGGGCCAGAGAGGAAGAGGAGGAGGAAGGGTGATACAGAAGGTAACCGAAAAAAGGAGAGAAAGGTCAGAGAAAGAGAGAGAGGAAAAAGACGCGACTCACCCCGGCACTCTCCTGCCCCCTGCTGTTTAAAACCTGCAGTGCAGACACACCTCTCTCCCTCTTTCACCAGCCCTGCAGGGCAGACACAGCCCGCCCCGCCCCTCAGGAGCACCAGGCCCCCCGGGCACGGAGTGGTGGGCACTGGGGCGAGACCCGATGACACTATGGTGGAGGAGGGAGATGGAGAGACTATGGTGGAGGAGGGAGATGGAGGTAAAATGGTAGAGGAGGCAGATGGAGAGACTATGGTAGAGGAGGGAGATGAAGAGACTATGCTGGAGGAGGCAGATGGAGAGACTATGCTGGAGGAGGCAGATGGAGAGACAGGCTGGCGGGCTGAAAGAACATAGAGAGGACAGGGAGATGTATGACAGAGCACTTTCATTGGTTTATGAGTGGTAGCGAAAACAGGCCTACCAATACCACACAACACTACAGCTTTACAATTCATTATATCAAACATACAGGCTAATGTAAAAAATAAGTGCTCAATAGCAATAGACACATTGTTTGGTTATTGCACGATGGTTTAGATGTGGTATAGAAAAATTACAGATGTACAGAAGACTAAATTCAACTTGGCAAGTAAAAAAAAAACAAGTGCAATGCTTGATGTTGAAGTGCAGCAAATCATTTTGGACTTTTGAGCACCACAGCATCATCTTAACCTTGTCTTTCTTCTGGCACATGTTAAATGGGTGCAGTAATTAAGTGTAATTAATGTAAGAGGGTCCCCCCGGACACACCTGTGGCCGTCTCATTCGGTTCGCTGCCAAGGCTTCCAATGGCATTCTCAATCACAGGACTCTTAAAAGAAGAAGAAAAAAATGTAATCCCTTTAATACTCTGAGGTTCTGACTTCTGAACACACACCCAAATGGTTCAACTACACGAGTGGGTGTGGAGTTTGAGGAGCCATCGAGGGCCAGTACAGTAGACATGCAGTACGTGCACCAGGCCTGACTAATTGAGATAATGAGAACCTTGGAGACTCAGCTGAGTCACTGACCTGTTGCTTGTTATGTTCGGACTGCTGGATCTTCAGGACCTCGTTGGAGCTGACCTGGGGGGTCGAAAGGGCCAACACAACCTGCAGCACCAGGAGGGGTCCCCAGGGGGGGTACATATTCTGTCCATTGAAATATACCCAGTTAATTGTGATACCCTGAGGGTGTTAAACGGCACTTCCAGTCCAGAGCAGCACAGCAGTGTGAGCCAGTCCAGGTTTTCCTTGAACCAGGTCAGTGCACTGTGTGGAAACCATCTGTTGTTTGGTATGTTCAGTGGTGTAAAGTCCAGGGGGTCAGAAAGTAAAAGTCCTGCCACGTTTTTCTTCCACCCATGAACTCGGCCAGCTGATTTTACTCATTAGTTCTACGACATGGCTGAACAACTGCGCTAATTAGCAAATCCAGGGGACTGGAACAAAATACCAGGGAGGACTTTTTACTTTCTGAACCTGGATTTTACACTTCTGGATATGTTAACCTGTTCATGTTAAAGACCTGAAAGGGCTAAAACTGCTATGCATTGCAAGTGTGAGTTCAATCTCTCTGTCTACATAAGCACGTTTGTACTTAGAAAAGTCTTAATGTGAGCATAATGACTTGAATCATCATGACTTGAATCATCATTACAGGCATTTAGCGGACGCTCTTATCCAGAGTGACTTACACAACTTTTTAGCATTTTTTTTTACATATTATCCATTTATGCAGCTGGATATATACTGAGGCGACTCAGGTTGGGTACCTTGCTCAAGGGTACAGCGGCAGTGTCCTACCTGGGAATTGAACCTGCAACCTTTTGGGAACAAGGCCAGTTCCTTAACCATTATACTACACTGCCGCCTCCCTCCTCCAGCATGTTGGGTATAGGCAGTTCTGTTGTAGGCCAGATTCTACAGGCCAAAATACCAATTAACATTACGTTATAGTGCAAGGCAGATGCTTAGTCATTTTATTTTATTTTTTTACCAATATTTATAAAGAAATACTTTTATTGTACTATTTATCTGCAACTAGTCAGCGCATGTACAATCGCAACGTAAAATAACACTACGTTAAAAAAAAACAAGCAAAACAAACAAAAACAATCGTAACCTATGCATCAGCCAAGTACAATGTAAAAGAATCATGTGTATCCTGTGTCATAAACCCGGAACGGCGCAGCGAAATTTTTACTTTGCCTCACTGCAGCCAGATAACGTAACTCTGGCGATGAACACAGTTTTCTACAGTCCTAGCGCGGGATGGAGCAAATATAGCGTGTGCTTCAATTTAACACGCGCTTCTACTTTTCTCGTATGCAAACGTTTGTCCTCCTTGGTTGTGCTAGTAGAAATGTTCCGTCTTTATCGCTAGTTATCTGAAATGTTGCTCTGACTGCATGAGTTTACATAACTTGGCGACGTCCAAGAGAGGAGAGGAACTCACTGGTGGGCATGAAGCACTGTGGGGAAAAAATACAGAAAGATATGACGAACAATAAGACGAAGTACAGTAGGCCTACCTGAAAATGCAAGCAGAATCACTTGTGGCCAACAGCTCTTCTGCAATCCCAAATTGGAGGCGTCTCAACTGTACACATCCCCCGCGCCGCCCACCCCTCAAAGGGGTTGTTCAACACAGATTCCACATCCTGTCTTGGAATAGTTTACTTCCCATTCTTAAAACCCCGAATAACCGTTGTGAGGCGTGAAAGGCGGACCCCTATCAGAGTTCAATCATCTCGCGGCTGCATGTTTGTGCCCTTTGATCACAGGCAAGAGCAGATGGAGGGAGACAAGAAGGAGAACAGACATCAAACGCATTGCCGTACTGTCTGATATAGCCTACTGAATAATTGGTAGGCTATTTTGCCTCAAACTGCAATCCCGCGAGAGAGATAAATAGAACGCACAATCGGCCCAGATATACATGTTGAGACGTACAGAAAAATCGGATGCTCCGGGGCAGGGCCGACTGTGAGATAAATTATTTAGGTGCTTATTTCTGTTCCCGAGGGTTAGCGGTACAATTATATATATTGAACTCGCACACCATAAGAAATAGGGGGCCCCATTGCACAACAACAGAAAGGTTGCTTTAGAAGTACAACTTCAATACAAGAGAAATAGGCGACTGCTTCAATTCAATGTTGGTTTTGTCTGTTTGTTTCGTTCCAAAACGTTCCAGTTGTGCGGTGTGCAGTAATAGCCGAGGGGGAGTTTGCAAATGACGAGAAACTTTACTGTAGACACTTTTAATCAAGATGTAAGATGTAATCAGCGACATTAGATTAAAACACAAAGATATGTTTCCGGAGCACGGAGAAGAGGTGGTGGAAGAAAGGAGGGTGCATTTTCCCACATTTCTGCGTTGCCACTTCCGCCGGTTTCAGCAACCAGGTAGTTACATTTCCGGTGTCATCAAAACAAATGGCGCAGTCAATCTACAATAAATGTTGTGTCCCTCAGTGGCTAGCACATCAATTAGCCGAAATTATTGGGAAATTGGTCAGATGTAGCGTTGGGTAATTAGCTAGCTATAACGTTACCTCTTGCTACTTACCGAATGCTAAATCTGGGCAATTTCCAGATAATTGAAATGCTCATACCACTCAACAATAACGTGAATACATTTTCACCGGTGAATACGCTCGCTAATGGTTTGTGGGAACGTTCTCCCCCTCACTCGAAAAATGTCTTGGCTTTCATAATCTGTAGCTATATGTCTTAATACCACTTTCGGAGTACAAATATGTTAGTTTGAAGCTTTTAAAAGTAAGATGAAAAGGTACCACTGAGTTTCACATTGTTTGGAAGTTAGCCAGCTTGTCACCAAACATCGGCTGCTTTCGCGGCTACAAGCTAAAGTTATTCACCTGATTTTTACTGGAAAAACGTTTTGGCTTTCATGATTTGTATGTCTTAATGCCAAACCCAGAGTACAAATACAGTTTTGATGCTTTTAAACATAAGATGACAAGCTGCACTGGAGTTTGGAATCGTTTGGAAGCCAAGTTAGCCAGCTTGTCACAACCAAACATCAGCTGCTTTCGTTGGCTACAAGCTAGCTAATGTATTGGGTTTCGCGTGATTTTATTAGAAAAAAGGTCTTTGCTTTCATGATCTCTGTCTTAATGCCAAACTCAGAGTAAAAATTTAACATTAGTTTTGAAGTTTTTAAATGTAAAATGACAAACTAGCACCGGAGTTCCGCATTGTTTGAAAGCTAACGTTTGCCAGCTTGTCACCAGTCGCACAAACATCCGCCGCTTTAAGCTAATGTACTGGGAGCTGTATGGAGACACCATGTTAGACTACTAGGGGCTTTTTGGGAACCAGAACATGCACACTGTGTACTTAACGTGGCTTTTGGAACCAGAGGAGCATGCACACTGTAAACATGCAGACCCAATTGGAATGAAAAAAAATCTTATAACTTCTTATGTGAGGCTAAAAAAACAAATCGGTCCATGCAGAGTAAATACTTCGGTGTGAAGAAATTTTTGAATTTAAAAGAACTGTCCAAAATAGTATAATTTGGCCTGGGTAATTTCGTAGTTTTGAATGGACTTCAATGGGGAAATTAGTTTTTTGGCACCAGAGGCTGCAATACCTCCGGTGACCACTGGTGTTTGCAAGCTTCAAGGAGAATTTCAGTCCCTGATCCCCTGATTGGGACGCACCCACTGTTGTTCCTTTGTCCTTACATGGGTTACATATTTGGGACAGTTTCTGATGACGTGCGTCATGTGCCCTGGATGCAGCCTACGAAATGAAAGTGCAAATAAATACCGAGTGAGATGAGACCAAATTGCAATGGAAGAAATTGTAAAGTGTTGAAAGAAAAACTTCCACAATGCCAGAGCTGTTGCACTTCTAGTCTAGTCATGTTCTTAAAATAAATCATTGTGGTTTCTGATTAATTGTTTAAAAAAAACATGCAGTATAGTATACTGTGTGTCTAGATACTGTATATTCTTTGAGTCTAACATGTTTGTTTGGACGATTTACTGCTTGAAGCACCACATACAATAAGTAAGTTAACACTGACTATTAAGTGGTGTTATATTGCAGGTCCAAAGCATTTTACTTAGTTGCTAAAGTTTTAAGCAAATAGTGAACAAAAAATGGAAAGACATCTGTGAAGGGCTCTGATTGTTCTGAGCAAGGTGTGGATGCATTTGCCTGGTTTGGAAAACAGCAGCACTCCATCGCAGTACTTCAGTAAGTTATTTATACAGGGTAGGTTGACTGCGAAAGGAAAGCATGAAATCAAAAGGACCACACACACACACACAAGTTAAAAGTATCACAAATCTGTGTAGGATCTATTTTACTTCACCATGAAATACATTATTTAGAGAGATGTGGTGTTTGAATATATGAATGTATTTAGAAAAAAGCGATAAAAATAAAAACGTCTGCTAAATGACTGTAATGTAATTTTAAAGTAACTGAAACTCCATGTAATTTAACTAATTGATTGAATCTGCCGTTTCTTATCCCATTTTGTTTCTGTAGCGTAATCTGATGTAAAAATGTAACGTCCACCTGTTAAAACAGAAACTACAAAACACATGAAATACAAAGTCAGTGTGATCATTCATAATCATGCTCTGTGTTCACATACTGACAATATCATATATGAAAATTAATTGTGCCCTTTACATTGTGATCTTCT
Source organism: Synaphobranchus kaupii (assembly GCA_029718625.1). Classification (NCBI taxonomy): domain Eukaryota; kingdom Metazoa; phylum Chordata; class Actinopteri; order Anguilliformes; family Synaphobranchidae; genus Synaphobranchus; species Synaphobranchus kaupii. The sequence goes on along the minus strand of CM056378.1, from coordinate 39,051,728 downwards.
TGGTATTTTCCTGTCCACTGTACCTTATACGGGCTCCATGCACTTCACCATAGATATATTGTTCTGTGATTTGTTTTTGACTGATAAAAAATGACAACCAATAAATACTGCTGCCATAAAACTACATACTGTGTGGTCAGTAGGGCAAAAAAAAAAATCTGGAAAAAAATCATAACTGCCATTTAAAAAAATTATCACTGCTCGTTGTTTAACCTTAATCACCATAGATACTCACACCAAGTGGCATTGCAAATTTGCAAGGAATGCTGGGCAGCAGGTTCATGGCATCATTCTCTTCATTGTTATAGTTTTATTCTGTGGTTTCAGCATTGCCAGGCGGAGGTATGCAAGTCAGGTAAAGGGGAGTGGAGAAAGAAGATTAAGCCTCGAATAGACTGATCCACAAACAGAGGTTTGTGTGCCAACATTCTTTTTACAATATTAACTAGTATGTTGTCACAGTGAGCCAAATAGCTGAATCTAGGTAGGGGTGGGACTGTTTAGTATTTTTTTTTAAATTAAGGAAAACAAAGTTTCTGGTGCAAGTAGTATTGGTGGGCCTTTTGGGGCACTGTACTCTCTACACCACATAAGCACAATAATAATTGAATGCCTCATTGGATGAACCTTACACATGGCTTCATGCATCCGTCACTGGGTTGGGGGCATTGGATTCACTAAAGCCATGTGGAGGGTCCTTCCGATGAGACATTAAACATTTACAATTTAGACATTTACAATTTACTGACTTGACTTTACATAACTTACTGAGTGCCTGGGCAGGCCTAGGTGATTATTGTATTGTATTATAATTGTATTGATTATTGTTCTTGTGATATTCTTGCTATGGCAGATTTGCTGTCTCGACCCCTGACCACAATGGAATTAAGCCTTAGAGCTTTATTGTGTTATCCTGATTTTTTTGTTTTTATATGGCACTCACTGCGCTATGAATTTCTCAGAAGCTCTCAGCTGTATTTTTTAAAATTGAAAATAATAAAAATAATCAATCAATCAGTCTGCTTTTATGTTAAATGTTGGCATTTTTTGTAGTGTCTGTAATATATTGTTGCTTCCTTGGCCGGGTCTCTCTTGAAAAAAAGATGTTTAATCTCAATGAGACTAACCTGGAAAAATAAAGGTTCAATAAAATAAAATAAAAAACCGTTGAAATACAATGAATGAATTGCTTGTGTTTTGAGAATGTACACATATACATTTGGCGATGTTGGCCGTCTAGATGGTAAAAAACTATTTACCACTTATCAGACCAGTTGGACTGGAGTTCTATAGGAGGAGCAAATATTTACATGTAAGGGGTGTGAATCTAAGTACAAATTTAAGCATGGCATCATTCTCTTTGTTGTTATAGTTTTATTCTGTGGTTTCAGCGTTGCCAGGTGGAGGTATGCAAGTCAGGTAAAGGGGAGTGGAGAAAGAAGATTAAGCCTCGAATAGATCAATAGACTGATCCACAAACAGAGGTTTGTGTGCCAACTTTCATAATTCTTTTTACAATATTAACTAGTATGTTCTCACAGTGAGCCAAATAGCTGAATCTAGGTAGGGGTGGGACTGTTTAGTATTAAAAAGTATTATTGGTGGGCCTTTTGGGGCACTGTACTCTCTACACCACATAAGCACAATAATAATGTAATGTCTCATTGGATGAACCTTACACATGGCTTCATGCATCCGTCACTGTGTTGGGGGCATTGGATTCACTAAAGCCATGTGGAGGGTCCTTCCGATGAGACATTAAACATTTACAATTTAGACATTTACAATTTACTTACTTGACTTTACATAACTTACTGAGTGCCTGGGCAGGCCTAGGTGATTATTGTATTGTATAACAATTGTATTGATTATTGTTCTTGTGATATTCTTGCTATGGCAGATTTGCTGTCTCGACCCCTGACCACAATGGAATTAAGCCTTAGAGCTTTATTGTGTTATCCTGACTTTTTTGTTTTTATATGGCACTCACTGCGCTATGAATTTCTCAGAAGCTCTCAGCTGTATTTTTTAAAATTTAAAATAATAAAAATAATAAATCAATCAATCAATCAGTCTGCTTTTATGTTAAATGTTGGCTTTTTTTTTAGTGTCTGTAATATATTGTTGCTTCCTTGGCCAGGTCTCTCTTGAAAAAGAGATGTTTAATCTCAATGAGACTAACCTGGTAAAATAAAGGTTCAATAAAATAAAATAAAAAAACGTTGAAATACAATGAATGAATTGCTTGTGTTTTGACAATGTACACGTATACATTCGGCGATGTTGGCCATCTAGATGGTAAAATACTATTTACCACTTATCAGACCAGTTGGACTGGAGTCCTATAGGAGGAGCAAATATTTACACATAAGGGGTGTGAATCTAAGTACAAATTATATAATTATATAAGACAATATGTATGTGATTGGACTGTGACGATAGGAGAACGGAACACAACAGAGTGTACATTCATACATAACTTCTCAGGAACATAATGGCTTTACTGCCGAATGTTACTTTGATTCCAAATCTCCCTGTTCCTAAAGAGTCAAAAAAGAGAGTGAAAACATGAATTTCTATGGGGATCACAACAAAAGGGGTTTACTGACAAATCTGATCTTTTATGCCGCTAACATGGAAAGGTGGAGAGAAAGAATACGCACAGAATGGCAAGTGCCCACTGAAAGAGTCATTGAGAATGGAAGACAGATAAAATTCACCAGGGAAAATGGTAAAAATATTAATGTCAACTTCTACACCAACACCAACGTGACTTTAGTCCAAGGCACAGAAGCTACCCTTCTAGAATTTTACAATATGTTTGAAAATGAAGGCAGGAGACAAGCGGTGATGCAGGAAGCACAAAGGGAAGAAGACGGTACCGAATGAAGAATGGGTGGACAGACGCAAGCTTGCAAGGAAAATAATTTACTAATATGGGTAATCTGCAAAACTTTTTGTTTGGACGAATTACTGCTTGAAGCACCACATACAATAAGTAAGTTGGTTAACACTGACTATTAAGTGGTGTTATATTACAGGTCCAAAGCATTTTACTTAGTTGCTAAAGTTTTAAGCAAATAGTGAACAAAAAATGGAAAGACATCTGTGAAGGGCTCTGATTGTTCTGAGCAAGGTGTGGATGCATTTGCCTGGTTTGGAAAACAGCAGCACTCCATCGCAGTACTTCAGTAGGTTATTTATACAGGGTAGGTTGACTGAGAAAGGAAAGCATAAAATCAAAAGGACCACACACACACACACAAGTTAAAAGTATCACAAATCTGTGTAGGATCTATTTTACTTCACCATGAAATACATTATTTAGAGAGATGTGGTGTTTATATGATATGAATGTATTTAAAAAATACCTCTAAAAGTTATTTTAAAGTAACTGAAACTCCGTGTCATTTAAGTAATTGACTGAATCTGCCGTTTCTTATCCCATTTTGTTTCTGCAGCGTAATCTGATGTAAAAATGTAACGTCCACCTGTTAAAACGGAAACTACAAAACACATGAAATAGAAAGTCAGTATGATCATTCATAATCATGCTCTGTGTTCACATACTGACAATATCATATATTAAAATGATATCATATATGAAATTATATCTTTTCAAAAGTCCAAGATATGAAATTACGCCCTTTACATTGTGATCTTGGTGGTATTTTCCTGTCCCCTGTAACTTATAGGGGCTCCATGCACTTCACCATAGATATATTGTTCTGTGATTTGTTTTTGACTGATAAAAAATGACAACCTATAAATACTGCTGCCATAAAACTGTACATACTGTGTGGTCAGTAGGGCAAAAAAAAACATTCAGGAAAACATCATCACTGCTCGTTGTTTAACCTTAATCACCATAGATACCCACACCAAGTGGCATTGCAAATTTGCAAGGAATGCTGGGAAGCAGGTTCATGGCATCATTCTCTTCCTTGTTATAGTCTTATTCTGTGGTTTCAGCGTTGCCAGGCGGAGGTATGCAAGTCAGGTAAAGGGGAGTGGAGAAAGAAGATTAATCCTCGAATAGATCAATAGACTGATCCACAAACAGAGGTTTGTGTGCCAACTTTCATCATTCTTTTTACAATATTAACTAGTATGTTCTCACAGTGAGCCAAATAGCTGAATCTAGGTAGGGGTGGGACTGTTTAGTATTAAGAAGTATTATTGGTGGGCCTTTTGGGGCACTGTACTCTCTACACCACATAAGCACAATGATAATTGAATGTCTCATTGGATGAACCTTACACATGGCTTCATGCATCCGTCACTGGGTTGGGGGCATTGGATTCACTAAAGCCATGTGGAGGGTCCTTCCGATGAGACATTAAACATTTACAATTTAGACATTTACAATTTACTGACTTGACTTTACATAACTTACTGTGTGCCTGGGCAGGCCTAGGTGATTATTGTATTGTACAATAATTGTATTGATTATTGTTCTTGTGATATTCTTGCTATGGCAGATTTGCTGTCTCGACCCCTGACCACAATGGAATTAAGCCTTAGAGCTTTATTGTGTTATCCTGACTTTTTTGTTTTTATATGGCACTCACTGCGCTATGAATTTCTCAGAAGCTCTCAGCTGTATTTTTTAAAATTGAAAATAATAAAAATAATAAATCAATCAATCAGTCTGCTTTTATGTTAAATGTTGGCATTTTTTTGTAGTGTCTGTAATATATTGTTGCTTCCTTGACCGGGTCTCTCTTGAAAAAGAGATGTTTAATCTCAATGAGACTAACCTGGTAAAATAAAGGTTCAATAAAATAAAATAAAAAAACGTTGAAATACAATGAATGAATTGCTTGTGTTTTGAAAATGTACACGTATACATTTGGCGATGTTGGCCGTCTAGATGGTAAAATACTATTTACCACTTATCAGACCAGTTGGACTGGAGTCCTATATGAGGAGCAAATATTTACACATAAGGGGTGTGAATCTAAGTACAAATTATATAATTATATAAGACAATATGTATGTGATTGGACTGTGACGATAGGAGAACGGAACACAACAGAGTGTACATTCATACATAACTTCTCAGGAACATAATGGCTTTACTGCCGAATGTTACTTTGATTCCAAATCTTCCTGTTCCTAAAGAGTCAAAACATGAATTTCTATGGGGATCACAACAAAAGGGGTTTACTGACAAATCTGATCTTTTATGCCGCTAACATGGAAAGGTGGAGAGAAAGAATACGCACAGAATGGCAAGTGCCCACGGACAGAGTCATTGAGAATGGAAGACAGATAAAATTCACCAGGGAAAATGGTAAAAATATTAATGTCAACTTCTACACCAACACCAACGTGACTTTAGTCCAAGGCACAGAAGCTACCCTTCTAGAATTTTACAATATGTTTGAAAATGAAGGCAGGAGACAAGCGGTGATGCAGGAAGCACAAAGGGAGGGAAGAAGACGGTACCGAATGAAGAATGGGTGGACAGACGCAAGCTTGCAAGGAAAATAATTTACTAATATGGGTAATCTGCAAAACTTTTTGTTTTGACGAATTACTGCTTGAAGCACCACATACAATAAGTAAGTTGGTTAACACTGACTATTAAGTGGTGTTATATTACAGGTCCAAAGCATTTTACTTAGTTGCTAAAGTTTTAAGCAAATAGTGAACAAAAAATGGAAAGACATCTGTGAAGGGCTCTGATTGTTCTGAGCAAGGTGTGGATGCATTTGCCTGGTATGGAAAGCAGCAGCACTCCATCGCAGTACTTCAGTAGGTTATTTATACAGGGTAGGTTGACTGAGAAAGGAAAGCATAAAATCAAAAGGACCACACACACAAAAGTTAAAAGTATCACAAATCTGTGTAGGATCTATTTTTGTTATGGCGGGTGGGGGAGAAGGACCCAAACGCAGGCAGGAGTATGAAAAACCAAAATTTAATAAAGGGCAAGGCAGCAATCCGTAGTGAAACAGGCTGGGTCAAAAACCGGGGAGACAGGGCAATGGTACAAAGCACAGTCCAAAGAGTGGTCAAGGAACAGGCAGGGGTCAAAACCTGGAAGGCACAGCAAAGGTACAAAAACGGAATCCAAAAACAGGGTCGCGAGAACACAGGCAGGGGTCGAAACCAGGAGGAACACGAAGAAAACAAAACAGATAGAATACAAAACAAAACAGGCAAAAAAACTAGGGAAACAAAAACTAGGAAACAGATACTACGGAATAACAATAAACTCGGGCAGATTCTCAGAAAAACTCAAGTGTGAAGGGGATGGGAAATGTGAGAGTACACAGGTGAGAACAATGAGGGTTAACAAGGACCAATAAAACAATGAAGGGGGAAACGTTAGACACGGACTGGATTACACATAGACACAATGATAACAAACGGCCTGGGGTTAGCAGGTAAACAAGTGCACAGCTCAGAGGGGAGGAACATGAAAGTGGACACACGTGCAGAGAATGCGAAATCAGATAGATACAGGGATAGGATAACGAGGAGGGAAATGACAGCTGCAGGTAGAAACTCAAGATGAATTAGTAATTAGTAATGTTAGTAGTGAACTCAAAAACCCTAATGTTAGTAGGTTAGCTGGTTAGTATTATATACACGTTAGTATGTTAACAGGTTAGTATTAAATCTAATCTAACAGTTAGTATGATTAGTATATTAGTATTATATATGAATATAAATAAAGTCAGAAGGAAGAAAACGAGATACAAAATACAGAGGAAACTCGAATGTTCCCAAAATCACCCGAATAGTGCAATGACAAAGACAGGGAGTGGAATCTCAGAAAACACAGAACGCGGACTGACAATCGCGAGGGAAAAGAAATCAGGAAAATAATAATAAATAAAGAATAAACAGACAGACAAATTACAGGATCCTAACAATTTTACTTCACCATGAAATACATTATTTAGAGAGATGTGGTGTTTAGATGATGTGAATGTATTTAAAAAATACTTCTAAAAGTTATTTTAAAGTAACTGAAACTCCGTGTAATTTAGCTAATTGGCTGAATCTGCCGTCTCTTATCCCATTTTTTTCCTGCAGCGTAATCTGATGTAAAAATGTAACGTCCACCTGTTTAAACTGAAACTACAAAACACATGAAATAGAAAGTCAGTATGATCACTCATAATCATGCTCTGTGTTCACGTACTGACAATATCATATATGAAAATTAATTGTGCCCCTTACATTGTGATCTTGTTGGTTTTTTCCTGTCCAGTGTAACTTACAGGGGCTCCATGCACTTCACCATAGATATATTGTTCTGTGATTTGTTTTTGACTGATAAAAAATGACAACCAATAAATACTGCTGCCATAAAACTGTACATACTGTGTGGTCAGTAGGGCAAAAAAAAAATTCAGGAAAAAATCATAACTGCCATTTAAAAAAATCATCACTGCTCGTTGTGTAACCTTAATCACCATAGATACCCACAACAAGTGGCATTGCAAATTTGCAAGGAATGCTGGGAAGCAGGTTCATGGCATCATTCTCTTCCTTGTTATAGTTTTATTCTGTGGTTTCAGCGTTGCCAGGCGGACGTATGCAAGTCAGGTAAAGGGGAGTGGAGAAAGAAGATTAAGCCTCGAATAGATCAATAGACTGATCCACAAACAGAGGTTTGTGTGCCAACTTTCATCATTCTTTTTACAATATTAACTAGTATGTTCTCACAGTGAGCCAAATAGCTGAATCCAGGTAGGGGTGGGACTGTTTAGTATTCAAAATAAAATTAGGGAAAACAAAGTTTCTGGTGCAAGTAGTATTGGTGGGCCTTTTGGGGCATTGTACTCTCTACACCACATAAGCACAATAATAATTTAATGTCTCATTGGATGAACCTTACACATGGCTTCATGCATCCATCACTGTGTTGGGGGCATTGGATTCACTAAAGCCATGTGGAGGGTCCTTCCGATGAGACATTAAACCAAGGTCCTAAATCACTGTGGTTGTAAAAGTCCCCATGACACAACTTGTAAATTATCGTAATTTTCTTTTTTCATTTTTAAGCAGCAGGATTTTAAAAAATGAAGACTTAATCTTCATTAAACTGATAGTAATACACTATACTAATACACAAAAAAATCAGAACTTGTTTTCAATTGTTTTTGTTCTCGTTCTTTTTGATAGATTGAGATTTCTTTAAGAGGAATTGTGCATAAAGTAGTCAACTTTAGTTGCATAAAGATAATAGCAAAAGATGTTGGAAATTGTCAGATGGTGTGATATTTGGTCATGTCTGAGAGCATGGATTTTTGAGTATGTAGATACTGTTGGTGCAACTAAGGATCAAAATGCTTTGAACCTTGGTTGCACCACATATTTAGACTGCACTTGTGTAACCTGATATGAAAACTTGAACATGATTGTTTGTCATGAACATAATGTATTTATTTATTTACAATTTACTGACTTGACTTTACATAACTTACTGAGTGCCTGGGCAGGCCTAGGTGATTATTGTATTGTATTATAATTGTATTGATTATTGTTATTGTGATATTCTTGCTATGGAAGATTTGCTGTCTCGACGCCTGACCACAATGGAAATAAGCCTTAGGGCTTTATTGTGTTATCCTGACTTTTTTGTTTTTATATGGCACTCACTGCGCTTTGAATTTCTCAGAAGCTCTCAGCTGTATTTTTTAAAATTGAAAATAATAAAAATAATAAATCAATCAATCAATCAGTCTGCTTTTATGTTAAATGTTGGCATTTTTTGTAGTGTCTGTAATATATTGTTTCTTCCTTGACCGGGTCTCTCTTGAAAAAGAGATGTTTAATCTCAATGAGACTAACCTGGTAAAATAAAGGTTCAATAAAATAAAATAAAAAACCGTTGAAATACAATGAATGAATTGCTTGTGTTTTGAGAATGTACACGTATACATTTGGCGATGTTGGCCGTCTAGATGGTAAAATACTATCTACCACTTATCAGACCAGTTGGACTGGAGTCCTATAGGAGGAGCAAATATTTACATGTAAGGGGTGTGAATCTAAGTACAAATTATATAATTATATAATACAATATATATGTGAATGGACTGTGACAATAGGAGGACGGAACACAACAGAGTGTACATTCATACATAAATTCTCAGGGAGATAATGGCTTTTCTGCCGAATGTTAATTTGATTCCAAATATTCCTGATCCTCATCGTAAGCCTAAAGAGGTAAAACATAAGTTTCTCAAGGAACGACCAGATGTTTTCTATGCGGATCACAAAACAATGGGTTTACTGACAAATCTGATCTTTTATGCCCCTAACATGGAAAGGTGGAAAGAAAGACTATGCACAGAATGGCAATTCACGGAAAAAGTCATTAACCATGGAATACAGATAAAATCCACCAGGGGAAATGGTCAAAATATTAATGTCAACTTGTATACCAAGACCAAGATTACTTTAGTCCAAGGCACAGAAGCTACCCTTCTAGAATTTTACAACACGTTTGAAGATGAAGACAGAAGACAAGCTGTGATGCAGGTACCACAAAGAAGGAGAAGAACGAGAAGAACCACATAGAAGAAGACGTGACCGAATGAAGAATGGGTGGACAGACGCAAGCTTGTGAGGAAAATGAGCATGCAGAGCGTGTACAAGACATTTAACTGGAACTTTTTTTTTTTTTACTAATGTGGGTAATCTGCAAAACGTTTTGAAAAGGTGATAATCATTTATAATCCTGGCTGGGCATCCTGCAGTATCTTTCCACATTACAAAAAAAACAAATGAAATACCAGTTCAGTTTTTTTCCCTTTTCATTCTGGTACCTTTACCTTAGAAAATTTCCACGGAACATTGGGACTCTCTACTCCACTCTACAATGACTGGTCATCATAAAGTTCTTCAACTGGAAGGCGACTTCCAGAACCAGGTGTTTCTTTCTGCCTGCAGGCTAGCTTTTAGAACTTAAACGTGAAAACCTTCTGAAACCCGCCTCAGATTTTCTTTTTCTTATTTTGGTGCCCATATCTTTGAAATGTCCTTTGACCATGTATGTAGTAATGTGGCTTTTATTGATCATCCTTAGGCAATAATTTAAGGTTAGCCTAATGCATGTTACTTGTACAGGCAAATGTTGGTAACTATGTTTTCACAGGTTTGACTTTACTATAATAGCATACTAGGGATGGGTAGCTTGATGTCTGTATTCTAACTATGGATAATATATACTAATTATATTATTGTTCATGTTGCTCCTACATATATGTTTATGTACTTAAAATTATTATTTCTATCATTGTTGTAGATCCATCAAGCTAATTTCAAGCAGGTTAATGTACTATTTTATTTGCCTTTTTTATTTCATTCATTTTGTTGAGATGTCTGTGTTTCTGAAACAATATTGGGTACAAGTTGTTTTGGGCAAGAATATTTGCTGGAAAATAACATGGGAATAATTTTGTTATGCTGTTAAAAATCTTACTTACTGAAAAACGTTGTTGCAAGCATTATCCTAGAAAATCATAGAAATTTTACTGTTTTAAGTAGTCCCTTTAAAATCCCTGAAAACAGATATAAAAAATGTTTAATTAAAATAGAAATCCCCCAAAATAGATCTTTTCACTTTTTAGTTGTAAAAAAAGTTTGAGGGCATGTAATCTACAACTGATTCAATAATTGCACAATATATTTAAATCTTTAAATCTTCATATAAAAATATGGCATATTGTTAACCTGTATGTTGATATATTTATCCATTACATATCAGTAAGCTACTACTTTCACTTAAAGAACTGTGTGAATTAATCATAAAATGTTTGGTATAGCTACAGTAAGAATAAAAATCTTTCTCCTGTCCGTTTCTATGTTTGCCGATCATCCTTAATTGTTTCACTTTTACTTCGGAGTCCATTCAATTCAGATTTTAAAAAAGCCACGACTACATGATAGGCAACATAATAATAGGTTTTCTGAGCTTGAATTTTTTTGCGTTCAAGTAGCTAATTTGAATAAAAGAGCACTGATTCCATTTCCCTAAGAGGCTATTTCGATATAGATATTTTCAATATAATTGTAATTTCAGTAACACACTGTGATGTGTAGGTAAAGGATAGAAATGTAGCTTCTTGCTAGACATCGTTTTAAAAACAATGGTAAGAACAAACGTTCATTGAATTCGCTGCGACGTTTGCTGTTGCAACTGTCAGTTGTAGATGTAAAGAGGTATGTACATATTTAGGGAATAGACATATAGCCAGCAACCAACCGTAGCCAGGGATTTGCAGCAGCCCCCGTACACCACACAATAATATTATTACCTGTCCATCATCAGGGACGATTCAAAGTTTTAAATAGACATAAGTAGCCTAAACGGCGTACATTTGGTTAATCTCAATTGTCAACTCACTTCTGTGCTTCGGCTAAACACAAGTTCGCAGCTACATTGTATAAACCCACAGTGTTAAAAGCAGCCGGTATCCAAGCAACCTACAAACCTACAAACTCACACTTGGCAGATTGCAGCTGAAAATACTTTGAGAGAAGGGTGTGCCATTTCCAACGCAGTAAATACCAATGCACATAACTTACAATTGTTGTGGATTACCAGCTATTCTGCTCTTTTCATCATATACTGTTTTATAAACACTAACTAAAATTCGAAGATTGCTTGCTGGCAAGCTAATCAGCGTTGTCTGTAGAGTTTGAAAGGAAAACAATAGCTTGCCATGCAGCTAGCTCGCTAAGCATTCACTTGCTCCTCGACTCTTTGGCTACGCAGCATTTTCATTATTTATTTATTTGATTATTTGATTTATCCTTCATTTATTCTGATTATCCAGAATCCCGGTGTTGCGCTGGCAAATAACTGAATGTAATGTTACTGAAATGTAGTCGGCTACACACCCGGACAATCTAGTCTGGCATAGGCTAGGCTACTAGTTGGACCGAAAAAGTTGCTCCAGCGTTCGTCTGTCCATGAAGGTCTCAAGGAGAAGACAGTCAGAATGTCCACCCAGTACCAGCCCAATCGGACGGACAATGGGACTAACGGCGAGAAGGTGAATCGTAGGCTAAATAGCATCCGTGGCATGTGGCTCCCTGGCCGAAGCTCGAGCGTATAGCTACTGGAAATTGGTGAACATTATTGTGCTTGTTAATTAAACCCCAACAGAGTTTCTGTGACACCAGTACGGGTCGTAGGCTAGGTTACTGTATCAGAGAAAAATGTACTCTGTCAGAGTTGATTTGACAGTGAACATGTACCTAATAAACACATATAGGCTAATATTAGTCACCTCAGAAAAGCCAAGAAAAATAAAATAAATATGTGTATCTGAGAGCCTTGTGATGTGTCAAACAGCTGAAGGCTACCCCAGCCCTTAAACCAAAAGGCTCTCGCTCTTTTTCTCTCTCTCTCAGGTGAAACGTGGCGATGCCAGGCCCAGTGTCCTCACGCACGGCCTCCAGCACCTGCAGCACCTGCCCAGCGACGACCCCGTGCGTCACGTGACCCACAGCGAGGGCCCGGCTGCTGCCGTACTCAGCCTGCACGGTGGGGGCGTGGTGAGAACCTACCGCCCGGATGGGCAGCTGTGCGGCACCCTCCAGTCCCCCGTCGAGTACACGGGCCTGACCGGCACCAAGCTATTGGGGCGCGTTGCCGGTTGGGGCCCCGGGTCCAATTTGGCTTTGCTAGATGGTGAACTGCGGCCTGTGGCCCACGCCCCGGACCCCCTGGATGTCCGCGCCTGTCAGACCGCCGAGCGGTCCATGGAGCTGGTGACGGCGGGGGCGGGCAATGTGTGTGTGTGGTGCCTGTATCACCTACGGTGCAAGGTGAGAGTGCAGGAGGGGCTGGGCCCGGATGATGCCTTCACCTTGCTGGCCCTGGCCCCGCCCACCGCCGGCCGCCATCACCGCGCCTTCGCCGTGTGTGGGAGTGCGGTCGCTCTCGTAGACCTGACGGAGGGGAGGCTGTTAGAGAAGAGGAGGAGCCTCCATCAAGGGTGCGTGCGTGCGTGCGTGCCTGCCTGCCTGCCTGTCTGCGTGTGTATGATTTTCTGTGCAGATAACTATTAGTACATGGGCGTAGACAGACCACTTATCAATTGTGGGCTCTTGTGTCGTTCATATTTATCCAGATAAACAAACACATTAAGTGTGAGACTCTATATCTTCCATCCTAAATCCTGCACAAAAACTTCTCCAAATGGGACACTGTTCGCTCAGTGCTCATTGTTTTTTTTCTTCATCCTGATTTTTCTCACAACATTTTCTGTCTGAATTGTGAAGAAAATAGCAAAAAGCTCTTTTTTGTCAGCATCTTAAAGGTAGATAGTGTGTAAACTGAACTCCTACACGCATGAAAACAAATGAGAGCCTTTAACATTTTTCCTTCAGGGAAATTACAAGCTTGGTACACTGCCCTCTGCTGGATTGTCTGGTCACTGCATCACAAGACACATCCATCCGTGTGTGGGGTCCAGACTGGGACCCGCTCATCACCTTTGTGAGCCACACAGGTGAGGGTGGAGCATAGCTGCTCATTCTCCCATTAAATCAGGAAGTCTGTTTTGGGATTCTCGGAATATAGCTACCTTATGCCATAATTAACACATGCTAGTATCTCAATTGGTATCTGCTAAATTTTATTCATTAAAAAAATTTTATTTAACCTAATACAAGTGATAGAGAAGAAATTGTCATTTACAACACTGACCTGACCAAGAAGGCGTGTGTCAAAATACATGAGTTCATACAATTCATACAAAAAGTACTCTAAATGTATCGCATGTATATATGTGTGGCTTATCGTTTTTTTCATGAATGTCTTATAAGAGATGAGTTCTGGGGTTGGGTCCAGCTCAGTTCTTAATTACTCAATAAGGTTTGATTGAATTGATGGGAATCACCCTTAAATCTTGATGTTAGACAGCTAGAGATGGAGGTGGTACCCATGAGTGTTTTTCCAAAAACTCACCCAGTCCAGTGTGTGTAATTTTTCAGATGAATGGTTGGATATTTGCAGTATTACTTTTGCTCTTTGATAGGGGTTTAAGTATTATGACGTGTTTTTTATGCAAAGTCAAAGTGGACTGAGTGAGTCTTGGAGAAACACTCTTCAGTTGTGTCTGTATGTAAGGGTAGGGTTCTCTATGCCACTGTTCCCAGGCAGGGACGGGCAGTAGGCTGTACATGTATTTGAAATATGTATTCTCATGTGTGTATATCTTATGAAGAGTGGAGTAATAAGTACCCCTTATGATAAACGAAAAGTGGTTGCTGGCCCCTTTTTTTGACATGGTTATTACCTCTGTGCAAAGTAACCTACACCACCCCCTATTTGATTGTAGTTCACTGATCAGAAAAATGTAAAATATTAGCCTTATTTGAGAGGTATTTTGTGCATTTTGAGACACGTTTTGGTGTATTTCCCCGTTCCCCTGTTCCCCAGGTGTGGTGACCGCCCTGGCCTGCTGCCCCGTGTCCGGCCAGATAATTTCGGCCTCTCTGGACGGGACGCTGCGATGCTGGAGCCTGGAGGAGGAGGACCAGGTTCAGCTGGTGCACGTTGAGGGAGGGGCTCCCCCTCTGGGTTTGGGGGGGCCTGGGGCAGGGGGCACCTTCTACTCTTTCTCTGAACGGGGCGTGGACCTTTGGGGCATGAGCAGCCTGTACCACCTGCACTGCAGGCTGGGTGCGGATGGGTACCACGGTGGGCCGGTGCGGCAGATCGTGGTACCCCGCTGTCCCCCACCCTACCCGCCCAGAGCGCTGTGCGTTAGCGGTCACCGGAGCCTGGCGCTGGTCGACGTGGAAACAGGGGCGGTCCTCACCTCCTTCGTCCTGGGGGCGGGTCGGAGGGTGAGGGCGGCGGACTACTGCCTGCACAAGGAAACCCTATTGGTCCTGACGGCGCAAGGGGCGGTGCTTAGGGCGAGTGCACTGACCAATCCGGCCACTGGCCTGGATGACTGGCGGGGGACGTGGGAGGAGCCGTGGCCCAGGGGAAAGCGGGTCGATGGGGAAGGAGACGGGTGGCGGCCGGGGCCCGGTCCTGCCTCCTGCCTGGCGCTATACAACGCTGTGACTGACCACAAGGAGGCGCTAGAAGACTGGCAAGAGCTTCGGGAGCTGGGTGACCTGCGGGCGATAAAGCGAAGGTCACGGCTCGATGCCAGGAACTGGTCAGCCTTCCTACTTCCTGTCTGTGTCCGAGTTCTCCGCTGACAGCTGTCATTCTCCATTGACTGGCCTTTCAAAATTAAAAAAAATTATCACCTGTTCATATTCCAGGTCCTGGTGTTACATTTAGCTTTTTTTTTGGTCAGATTTATTTGAGAACATGTTCTGGTTGAAGTGCAGGAAGGAGGCGCTATTTTTAACCTGTCTGCTTAGGAGGCATTTCTTGGCGATGTAGGGGCGTGTATTTTTGGCTGCTCCGGTCTTGTGTAGTGGGAGCAAAAGGTGGTGGAGTAAATTTAGAAGTGGGGGGTCTCTGGGACATATTTTCGGACGGGGGGAAATGGAGCGGTCAGACCACACATAAATCATGTGACATTTTATTTATAACACTGAATCTGTGTTATCAGTGCTAAACTGAGAGGCTCACTGGTATTAAAAACAACACCACACACCTGTCATTCACCTTACACCTGCCAGCGGTGTCTGCCCGGTGTGTGTGTGTGTGTGTGTACTGTGTGTGTGTCTGTATGCATGTGTGTGTGTGGGTGTGTAAACTATTATAATGATGCTGAAAATTAGGGTAAATTCCATGTCAATCTGGTCAATTCAGGAAACTAACTGACATTTAGTTTGTGCAATGGAAAATACCCATTGTAGTATAATGGTGAAGGAACTGGCCTTGTAACCGAAAGGTTGCAGGTTCGATTCCCAGGTAGGACACTGCCGTTGTACCCTTGAGCAAGGTACTTAACCTGAATCGCTTCAGTGTATATCCAGCTGTATAATCGGATCATATATGTAAAAGTCGCTCTGGGTAAGAGCGTCTGCTAAATGCCTGTAATGTAATGTAACATTATGACCATAACATTTCAATTAATCTCCTGAAATGACATGGAATTGCCGCTGACCACGGAGGGTGATGATGGTGATGATGATTAGTACAGCAGGGATGAAGGTGTGTGTGTGTGTGTGTGTTGTGTCCCCAGGGGAAGACAAGGCGGTGCAGGTGTGGAGAGTTTGCCCCCTCTCTCCGGACTGCCTCAGCCCCCTCCTCAGCCTCTCCTGTGGGCAGCCGCCACTGCACTTAGCCACGCTGGGTTCCTTGCTGGCCCTGGCCTTAGAGGAGCCCCACAGCGCCACCTACAGGCTGCTTCATTTATGCCTGGAGACCCAGAGCTCCACAGACCACCAACCCAGCCAGGGCCACTTGGACTACATCACAGGTGAGACACTATACACGGGTACCGGTGATGAGCTGAGAGTCTGTGTCAGAGAGTTCTGTGTGTGTGTCTTACCTCTGACAGTGTGTGTGTGTGTGTGTGTGTGTGTGTGTGTGTGCGTTCAGGGGTTTGTGCGTGTCCTCAGATGGGTGTGTTGGCCTCCAGCAGTCGGGATGGGACCATCCGCATTTGGGACGATGAGAACCGCCTCCTCAGGTCAGAGGTCACTGTCTGTGCCTATATGTGTGTGTGTTTACATGTGTGTAACTTTGTGTGGTTGTTATTGGTGCATGTGTGAGTGTGTGTGCATAAGTGTACATGTGTCTATATGTGTCTGTATGTGTGAGTGGTTTTGTGTGTGTGTACATATTGTATGTGTCTGTATGAGTGGTTTTTGTGAGTGGGTGTGTGTGTGTGAGAGAGTGTGTGCGTGCAGTGCACGCGTGTATGTGTGTGTGAGTGGGTGTGTGTGTGTGTGTGTGTGTGTGAGAGAGAGAGAGTGTGCGTGCAGTGCATGCATGTATCTGTGTGTGTGTGAGTGGTTTTGTGTGAGTGGGTGTGTGTCACAAGTGTGTGTGTGTGTGTGTGTGTGTGTGTGTGTGTGTGTGTGTGATACTGTTTAATTGTGCTGTATGTCCTGGCTTTTTCCCCAGGATCCTCCAGCTGAACGCGGAGCCAGAGTGCCTGGCTTACTGCGGGCAGAGAGGGGACCTGCTGCTGGGGATCAAGGGGGACCTGTACAGGATCCCCAAAACCCAGCTGCTACCCCATGACCTCCATATACAAGTACAATTAACAGGGGGGTACAGGGGACCCCACATATAGGTAGTCTGGACAGGGACGTACAGGGGACCCCACATATAGTTACACTGGACATGGGGGTACAGGGGACCCCACATATAGTTACACTGGACATGGGGGTACAGGGGACCCCACATATAGGTAGTCTGGATGGGGGTGTAGTAACATGTAGATAAACTACCATATACAAGTACACATATTGAACATCATATAATATTTAATATGCTATTTATGAATATACAGAATGTATTGCAGGAACCTGTGTGAACTATGTGTGTTTGTGTGTGTGTGTACAGCTCCTTTATGCAGAGCAGCTTGACCCCATACCAGGCCTTCTCATCTCTAAAACCAGGCCACACGGAAACACACACAGGTAGTCATGGTTTATCCGACTATTTAAATGGCTCAGAGGCTGAAGGATGCGTCATCTAACTGTACGTCACATCTGTATAAATGCACATCTATCCTGTATGAATTCACATCTGTCCTGTATAAATGCACATCTGTCCTGTATGAATTCACATCTGTCCTGTATAAATGCACATCTGTCCCAGCATTGGGTGTGTCAGTTCCTGTGTGGAAGATGAGGAGACGCACAGCGAGGAGGAGGAGACCACAGATACGGTGAGGTGGTGGTTTTTAAAGTATCATATTGTTCTGATTACTCTTCGGAGTTGCATTGGGGTGCCAGGGCAATATAATGGTGAGGGAATTGGGCATGTCACACGAGAGGTCGCTGGTTTGACTCCCAAATTGGGCACTGCTGCTGTACCCTTTAGGAAGGCGTCTAATCTGAATTTACCCTCAGTAAATGTCCACCTCTATAAATTGAACGTGTTCTGGGTCTGTTACTCCAGATAAGACCGTTAGCTAAATTCCTAAATGCAAAAACATGTCAGTGTCATCATTGTCTATGTTTGTACTGTCTGCACATCCAAAGCTTATTTCTTGATGGAGATAATTTAACGTTAAGTTCAGCCTTTTGGAATGCCACATTTCCATTCACTTGGCCCACAAATGTGTATGAATCAATGTGATGGATTAGCTCTGCATTCTGGCTTTGCGTGGTACGTGTTGGGTGGTAATATAGTGTAATGGTTAGGGAACTCGGCTCAGCTGTAGCTCAGAGGTTACAGGTTTGAATCCGGGGCGATGCACCGGCATTGTTACATTTGAGCAGAGTGCATAATAGTCCAGCTGTATAAATAGATTTCTGAAAAAGGTAAGGTGTCCTTCCAGACGATGAGCTGCAGGCCTAAATGTAACGCTGTAGTACTGCAGTAAGCTGACATTTTGGGGGTTTAATTTGGCCCCTCCCCCTTTTCTTTCTGTGAGCACGGCTGCGACCAGGGACGTGCGGGGTGGGATTGCCATCGTTGACCGGTGGGGGGAGGGGCTTATGTGCGGGCCTGGTTGTGAGCGTGCTCTGTGTCTCAGTGTGACGTGGTTTTTGCGGTTGTGTGGTGCTGAAGCTTCTCTCTGTAACCCAGGAGTACACAGCCCTGCTTGCCCGGTGCAGGGATCTGCAGACCCTCCAGCAGGGGGCAGCAGTGCTGGGTGGCAAGAAGAAGAAACTTCCCATGACCCGTCGTACCAAGAAAGAGGCTTTCGCTCGCTACTTGAAGCTTGTGTTCCCTGAGCCTCTCAAAGTTGAGGTAGGCCCTACTGACGTGCGTGCAAACACAGACTACTCCCTTTCTCTCTCTCTCTCTCTCTCTCTCTCTCTCTCTCTCTCTCTCTCTCTCTCTCTCACACACACACAAACACAAACACAATCACAATCATCCATTGACATGCGTACACACATACAATACAACTCAATCACAGAGTCACAATCGCTATCTTACACACACACACACACACACACACATAGATGAACCACAACTGGAGAAGCACAGCAGTGTGTCAAACTGTCCCCATTGCCTGGCATCATAATCTGAGCTCGTTTTTTCCTCGTTTGTATGAATGACTACAATACTCAGCCATAACGTTATTTGCCATATTCAACATTTTCCTTTTCAACATACAGATCCCGGACGAATTTGACCTGCAGGGGGCGCTGTTCCCTCCCAGACGGCCCGCAGAGCTCCACCCCCGAACACCCCCTGGCGTGAGAGAGCATTATAATTGGGCTCTGTGCCCCCTACAGTGTGTCCAGGCTATGGTTCACTGCAGGGAGCTCTTAACACGTACCCCTGGTTCTGTCCCATGCAGGGGGGGCACACCAATGCCTCTATCCAGAGGTCGCTTTTGGGGCACATCCCCAATTCTGTACTGCTGGGACAACTGTGGCCTGGCGCGTTGTTGGAGAGCACACTCCCACAGAGACCTTGGGCCCTGAGGGAAGGCCTGGGGCAGCTCGATGAGGTTAGGGGGGCGTAATCCGAAACAACATCTTAATGATCAAAAGTCTTGGGTGGAAGAGCAGGGAGAGCTGCGCTTTGGGAAGCTGAAGGGATGAGATGCATTCTGGGAATTATTATTATTATTTTTTGTTAAACTTTATTAGCTAATGCCCGTCAGGGTAGTTTATATGTTGCCAGCATAGTCTAGCACCTTTGCAGTTTACTGCTTGTCTCTTGGGCCTATTATTCTCCTCTTTAGGGTAGAGCTGCACTTCAATCCCTGATCTATACGCTTGTGTCTAAACTGTCTATATGTTCTAAGTCACTCCGAATGGCAGTAATTTAATGTAATGTTGTTGCGTTGTTTTTTTTCATAGAATGACGTCGGTGAGGTGACTCTCCTGGTGTGTGATGACGATGATGATGATGATGATGATGAAGATGAACTGCACCTTCGCCACCTGCTGGAAAAGCAGGACACCATTCCAAGACAGATGAGCCCGCCCCCTCCCGCAATCCCGCCCATCGAGGAGAGGGCCAGATTCAGAGTGAGTTTATGGGTGTGGTGCAGGTGCATGTTGTAATGTGTAAACCTGTCTCATCCATCTGACTGCCCATCTCTCCACAGGCCCCCAAACGCCCCCTCATTGTGAGGCTCCAGAGACTGGACCCTCCACCACCCCCAACCCCTCCACCTCCAACGCCCCCCCCGCCCCGCACTTCCCCTCCACCTCCACCACCCCCCACTCCACCGAGCCAATCTCCCCTGCCACGACCCCCACCGCCCCCCAGTCCCCCCCGCCAGGTACCCCCGCCCCCAATCCCAGAGTTCCTCAGTCCATTCGTGGATCAGGACTGGTTTCAGGAAGTCTTCCCAGACGGCGTGAGTCAGAAAACTTCTTCCTCACCATTTAAAATCAAATGCAACATTATCTGATATCACAGCCTGTGCTTTGTGTTGGCTGTGATGCCTTATGCCTGCTGTGACATTTATCTGTGCTGTGTTTTGTCTCTCTGCTGTGTCTTGGTTGTGCTGGGTGTCGGCTGTGCTCTATGTTGGCTGTGCTGGTTGTTGACTGTGCTCTATGTTGGCTGTGCTGGTTGTTCTCTATGTTGGCTGTGTTCTATGTTGGCTGTGCTGGTTATTGGCTGTCCTGTGTGTTGCCTGTGCTCTATGTTGGCTGTGCTGGGTATTGGCTGTGCTCTATGCTGGCTGTGCTGGTTGTTGGCTGTGCTCTATGTTGGCTGTGCTGGTTGTTGGCTGTGCTCTATGTCGGCTGTGCTGGTTATTGGCTGTCCTGTGTGTTGCCTGTGCTCTATGTTGGCTGTGCTGGTTATTGGCTGTGCTCTATGTTGGCTGTGCTGGTTGTTGGCTGTGCTCTATGTTGGCTGTGCTCTATGTTGGCTGTGTTGTGGCTGTGCCCAGCTGTTGCACAGCTCTCTCAGCCCGGAGGACTTCGCCCTGCTCCTGCTGCAGACCCTGAAGTGCTGCCAGGCTGGGTCCAGGACACACATCCTGGATGCACTTCTGCAATTGCTCAGAAAGGGGGCGCTAAAGAACAGCAAGCAAATCTGTGCTGGCCTGATGGACCTTCTGCAGATCTTTGCCACATCAGACATGGTACATTCCACTTAGCCACATAATATAACCAGCAATATCTTAATTCCCAACATGGTACATTCCACAACAGCACTTTCATTTCCAATATGGTACATTCCACAACAGCACCTTGGCTGTGTCCAAAACAGAGGGTGGATTCCAATCGCTTATTTTATCCGTCCTCTTCTCCTCGGTCCTTGCCTGACCCGGAAATCGATCGAGGTCGAAGGACATTCCAAACCGTTAAATGCTGCTCGGAGGAGCGAGGAGTGGGAACGACGAGGCTCCCGGAGGATGCTTCAGTGAAGAAGCACAAGTGTAGCCTTTGCGGAAGCTTTTTCTCAGAACGCGTGACGTGTATAAATTATCCACCACTCTCCACATCTGCCACATCGCAGTCACACCCCTACACAAATGCAATTTTACCGTTCCTTTCCATTTATTAAAAAGCGCAAATCTATAATGGCACTCATTCTTTATAACAAACACAAGCTATGTTTATTCATGAAAACATAAGCTAAAAAACATTATAGTTAAAGGTTGTATCAGCGATTTTGGGTGACGTCACTTCTGAAGCGAAATCCCAAACAAGCATACTTATGAATAATTATGTTATGTTTTAAAAAATAGTGTTCAAGCATCCAGAATTATAACCACGTTAATAACGTTTGTAAGAAACCAAACCGTTTGTAAATCCGTCAAGATTTCAGCGAGATAAGAGTATTAGCGTTTGTGCAGATCATTGTGATTGGTTGGAATACTGTTTATTTTGGTTTTGAGTGGTTGGTAGTACCATTTGTTTTTGTGTACGATCTCGGAGCATAGGCTGCCTACAGAGACGCGGTTTTTTGACGGCCCGCTTATGGGGCGGGCAGCTAGCGGATCGTGAGGAAAAATCAGATGAATGTGATCATTTATGTTTCCACCCAAAATCGCTGATACAACCTTTAAGCGTGTGAGCATAATATGACGCTGACGCTTGATTGAACAAGGACGTTCCATTTGCCTAATTCATGTTGCCTCTATTCCTCGTCCTTGTATCTGATCCTTGCATCCTTTCCTCACATCCTCCATTGGACGGAGCTAAGGAGCAAGGAAAGCATGTGAGGAAAGGATGCAAGGAGTGAAAATAAGGGATTGGAATGAACCCAGAGAATGATATTCTGCGTCCTGTGTCCTAGCATACTGTATACTGCTTACTGCATACTGTTTCGTGACATGCACTTTGCAAAAAAATATCCTCCATACCATTTTTACTGAAAACCCAGAAATAAGTATATCTTTCTGAGATCTTAAGTACACTATATATAGAGAACATTTCGCCTACTTAACAACTTTCTCAATCTGTACTCAACTAGCATACTTAATAGTATAGAAAGGCGTTGATTCGGACACAGCCCTTCATTCCCCACATGGTACATTCCACAACATTACCCTCATTCTCAACATGGTACATTCCACAACATTATCCTCATTTCCAACATGGTACATTCCACAACATTACTCTCATTCCCAACATGGTACATTCCACTACATCGCCTTAATTCCCTGATGTGCACGACCCTGGTTTTCACTGTGTCTGTGTTTCAGTTGGAAGAGAGGCACTTTGTCTATGAGCTTCTGAAAGCAGTGGTGTCTGTGGGCTCCAACAGCACTGACACCATGGTGGAGCTGCTCACCATTCTGGCTCACAGAGAACTGGGGCTGCAGTGAGTCTGTATTTCATATTCGGCCAAAATATGTTTAATGAGTACGTTACTGCAGTGGTTCCCAAACGTTCTGCGCCTGGCCACGACTCACTTAATGAGCAAATGCTTTTTCTGTGACGTTTTCTTCATTTTTTCCACCCCTTAAAAAATTGTATCCCTACATATTTTCAAATGTGCAATCACAATGTTTTCAACGGCATGTACACTGTAGTTTGTGCAGTGCAATGCAACAGGTGGTGTTTAACTTCACTGGTGTGAATGCCAATGTCAAGCCCTATATACAAAGATACATTTTAAATGTCAATTCGCGACCCACGTCCTTGCTTGGGAGCCACTGTGTTACTGCTTGGCCAAACTGTGTGGAAACGTACACGGTTTAAACGTACGTCAGGTGTGTAAGGCCACTCGGACACAGGGAGGGTTTGTCTGGTGCGGTTACCTTAGTGACAGACACAAAGTTTGTGTGGCAGGAGGGCTGTGCTCTGCCTGTTGAAGTCGATGGGCGTGGAGGAGGCGGAGCTTTGGCTGAGTTCGGAGGTGGCGTCCTGGCACTCTAGGGCACGATGGGAACCCAACACCTGGGCACACCTGAGGCAGGTGGCTGCCCGCTGGCTGGACTTCTGGACCTGCAAGTACAAGGTGGGGAGGTGTGGGGCTGAGGAGTGCTATGAGATTTGAGCCTGTATTCAGTAAGCATCTCAAAGTAGCAGTGCTGATATAAAATCAGGTTTCCCATTTTCCATATACAAACCTTATCCGTTATGAGCCAAAAAGGCACTCTTGGGGAATATACTACGAAGCAGGATTACTTAGTTAACTGGATAACTGCAGAGAGTAAAACACAGAACCATCCCAAATCTGGAACACGGACTGAAGTAAAAAGAGCTGTTCTCAGTTTTACTCAGTGCGGTTATCCAGCTAATTAAGTAATCCTGCTTCGTAGTATACCCCCTGCTCTTACAGGCCATAGTCACACATCTGGGCTTGATTGATTGTGTAGCGACAGGATCACAGTCAATGGGACTGTAACCAGCACTTACTGGGTGCCATCTCGTTGTTCCAATGTGATCAGGCTTGTTACTAGACGAGACATTGCTTTTGTATCTCTGATTAAGACCTTGCATGTGGCCTGTATTGTTTTGACTATTGCACTCAGAGGGAAAAAAATTACTTCTTGTTATAAGATAAAAGCTGGCAGTAGATCTGGGTACCACTTCGGCCATCTTCTTAGACCCCCAAAAACATTACAACCTCAGAATGTGTCCTGATGCAACCCTTGTTTTTTAACATTGAATGAGAAAATGTTATCAGTAAGGTAGAATGGTCATAGGTCATGACTAACAGAAGAGACAGGGTGTGTCCCAATACTCGAAAAATGCATGCTTCTCTCCTCCTTGCCCCGGAAACTGATCTTTGTCTTTGTGTTTTAATCTGATGTTGCTGATTTGGCTACATATTACTTACAAATAGTTACAAATTGATTCATGTCTCGACGCAAACCGCAATGTCGAGTACATTGTATACTGTACATGCAACTACTAAAACGTTCAGGCAGTTTTGCATACTTCCGGGTAGGAGAGGAGTGGTCGTGGGGGAGTGAAGAATATTGGGACGCAGCCAGTGTTTTTGCACACGGTGAGGTATAATTCCACCTGTCTCTTCTCTCTCCTTATTGGCCACCAGGATCGAGCTCTGTTTTTGAAAGGTGCGGAGAAAAAGCAGCCAATCACCCCTGTGGAGATCCTGCGGTTCTTCTGTTCTGTGCAAAGAGAGAAGCAGAACCGCCCACCGCCACTTCCTCCTGAGGGCCGTAAAGACACTGTGCTGCTCCATCAGCACTTACACAGGTAACTCCCCCATACAGGTAACTGCCCCGTACAGGTATCTCCCTTATACAGGTATCTCATACAGCAGGTAACTCCCCCATACAGGTAACTGCCCCATACAGGTATCTCCCTCGTACAGGTATCTTATACAGCAGGTAACTCCCCCATACAGGTAACTGCCCCGTACAGGTATCTCATACAGCAGGTAACTGCCCTATACAGGTAACTGCCCCGTACAGGTATCTCCCTTGTACAGGTTTCTCATACAGCAGGTAACTCCCCCATACAGGTAACTGCTCTGTACAGGTATCTTATACAGCAGGTATCTCTCCGATACAGGTACCTCAAAGAGATGGTATCTTCCACCATACAGGTATTTCATACATCCATCTCCCCGCTAAATGTAGTTGACTTACGTTGTAACTATACAGGTATCCCCCTCATATACAGGTAAATCATTCATCCATGCAACTCTGAAATAGTTCACCCTCTTACAGGTTGACAGGACTCCACAGGTATTTCAGTAACACAGCTAATCTACTCAAACAGATGCCATGACCTAATTAAATGTTATTGCACACGGCCCGCAGAAGTAACGCTCATTAGGGCACATCCCTCAGGCACCCTTTACAGTCACTTTGTGAACCTATTTCACATCCAATCTTGGTATGTTTACCTCGGTATGTACAGGGAACAAAACAACAGAAACACCTACAAAAACTGAATATCGAGTAACTAATAACGAGTAGGCCCACCCTTTGCCTTCAAAACAGTTTCAGGAATGCCTTTTAGGAAAGCTGTCATACAATTTCTTAACTGTGTGTAGTGGGATATTGGCCCATTGTTCAAGAAGGACGGTCTCCAATTCTTTGAGGGATGAAGGAGGTGGAAATCTAGTTTGCGCTCCAGAACTTCCCATAAAGGTTCAATTATGTTTAAACCGGGTGATTGTGCGGGCCATGGAAGGCATTTGACGTCATCCTTGTGTTCTTGGAACCATTCTTTAATGTTTTTAGCAGTGTGTATGGGGGTGTTATGTTGGAATATGGGGACATCATAAGGGAACTCTGTTAGTATCCTCATCTTGCTTTGGAGACTTACCTAGCAAAGTGCTGCTGGTCAGACCTCTTTTAAGCAGACACATGCTGCTAATTAGCATTCAAATTAATGGGAATCACCTGTGTAGATGCTTTTGTACTTGTGGTTTAGATGCTTCAAAGTTAAAGCCATTTTTCAGGGGTGTTTATGATATTTTGTCCACCATCTGTATGTACATGTATGTACATGTATGTATGCGTGTGTGTGTGTGCGCGCGTGTGTGCGTGCGTGCATTCATTTTTGTGAGTGTGTGTGTTTATGTTCCAGGAAGCCTATCCTGCGCCTCGGAGAGACTCACAGCCTGACCAGAACACGCCAAACGCAGAGTAAGCATCTCCTTCCATGGTCTCTCAACTGTGGGAGGGGTGGAGGGCATATGAAGAGGCTGTGTGTGTGTGTGTGTGTGTGTGTGTGTGTGTGTGTGTGTGCGTGCGTGCGTGCGTGTGTGTGTGAGACAATCCCAGTGTGTGTGTGTGTGAGAATGTGTCTACCCTGCATCCACCTGTACTGCTTCTAATAGCACTGATTTAACTGTGGGAGGGGTGGAGGGCATATGAAGAGGCTGTGTGTGTGTGTGTGTGTGTGTGTGTGTGTGTGTGTGTGTGAGAATGTGTCTACCCTGCATCCACCTGTACTGCTTCTAACAGCGCTGATTTACCTTTCCGTTTGTTTCCGTTTCCTTTCCACCCCCTTTCCCCAAAACAGGAGCGACCCTGCCCCCGCTGTGCCACCGGCCCCTCCTGGAGGGCTTCGTCCCCTTCATCACCCTCCCTCTGCCCCGGATCAGCCTGTGCCCCTTCCCCTGCCTGGATGAGCTGTGCCCCTTCCCCCCACAGGGGGCGCCGTCGCGCCGCTACTTCATCCCAGAGCACTCCTGCACACACTACTACAGATGATCCCTGTGAGAGACTGATGAGCACAACGAACCCGCTCCGTACAAGGAATCCATGCCCGGGTACATACATAAAAATAAACTGGGGTGTCTCCGTGGCGTAGCCTGTCCATCGCGACGTTGGCGGTTCGAATCCGGCCGTGTGACCTTTGTCGCATGTCCCTCCCTCTCTTGCTACACATTCTTCCTATCTCTCTATAATAAAACTGAAAAATCCCTAAAAAATTAATTAAATAAATAAATAGAAATAACCCATAGAATGGGGAGAGCTATGGCGTGCCAGGCTTTTGAGCCATTTAGTACGTTTAATCAGCAGAACAGGACAAGACTGGCGTTTTGGATCTCTAGGACCCTGTCCTCAGAGCAGAAATATCAGTCTTCTCTCGTTCTGTTCTTTAAAAGTGCTCCAGCCATCCTCTTTCATTGGGTTAATGACGCGGGTAGGAATCCTTTTCTAAACAATTGTTCTTGGCTGTTGATCACCAATCTATACCTTTTTTTTTTTTGTTTGTTTGTTTTCACAACAGCTGCTGTTCCCCCACGTAGAAATATGCATTGTGCTGAAGCATAACCTACTCTCCATGCCTCCGAAGCACGCAACACAAAAACTGGGCAATTAAAAAAATGAAGTGCCGATGGGTGTCTTGTTCCATTTAAACTATCCTTTCGAAGAATGAAGCTCAAATGTAGCCGTCTGTTCATATTTTAAGGTCAAGGGCAAACGGGTTCTTGCAGGCATGTCAACTGAGCGATCACTTGCTGCTGTTGAGCAACTGGCATAACGGCCATTTCTTCATAAACAAAATAATGTATAAGTAACAGGAAAATATAATTTATTTATAGATTAATGATTACAACATCTTATTACTTTATGTAGTGCTGAAGTGTATTACTTTTAGTATGTAAAAATAATGAAGCGGGAGCTTGTTTGAGTCCAAAAATCTCAACACCTTAAAAGATGCAACGTTTTTTCCTCAGCCATCAATAATGACTTTGGTCCGTACTTCACAGATTCACAGGTTACAGATTTATTGGCTGCTGTAATCATGTACTGTCATGTGATCATTGATGTCAATTCTGATTTGGTGGATAATTTGGCTGTGGAAGCAAGTGTAAACACTGAGATGAGGTGCTGTCCAGGCAAGAATGGCTGACGTGAGTTTCGCCTCACCATTGTAAGTGTTCTTGAGTTTCTTGAAAGGCGCATGTAATATAATGTATTGTAATAATAATAATAATAATAATAAGAAGAATCTCTCAATTTAAATCTTCAATAAATGACCCCATTCACAACATGTGCAAAATAATTATAATAATATTAAGGCCAGGTTTCTGTTTTTTTTCTCTGCTCTTTGGCTGTTGAACTGCTTTCACTTAGGCCCAGACCAGCACCTTTCAACACCTGTCGAAGCTGATGTGCTTTTGATATATGGTCCTCTCCTGGCCATCTGTTAGCTCACATGCTTTGCACAGGACACGGCAGCTGCTCCGTGTGACCAGGGGGGTATTTCACAAAGCAGGATTACTGAGTTAGCTGGATAACTGCACTGAGTAAAAACCGGAAGTCCTCTGGAGTCCGCTTCGGTTATTACAAAAACACAAAGTTCAAGGACAGGTAGTGGTCCGGCCGAAACGCCCAAAACAGCACTGAAGTCTTTTTTTCTTTTACTTCTTCTGTGTAACCAAATGGATGATTTTTGTGTGACATGAGCTCAATAAAGCCGCTACCCTGAAAATGCTGTGTACACTGGCGATCCATTTATTCGTACTTCACAACGACGATGCAGGATTGTCAAGCGCTTGTTATTTGAGCTTCTCCCCCTGAGAATTCTGTCACCAGGAACCAGCGAAGGGAGGAAAGCAAGTGAAGACATCTTGAGACACCCTTCTTTGAGGGACCAGGAATAGCCTGGGTGGTTTTGAGAAATTTTTCACCAAACTATTTAATTGGCTGGCCTGTGCTTTGGTTGTACTGGAAGCCTGAGCTTGTAGTCGTTATAGCTCAACTCCATCTCCCACAATGGCTAAAATCAGAGGAAATGTGCTATAAAAGAGGGTCAAGGACTGACTCAACTAGCTTTGAATGTCTCTGGACCACCTTCACAGGGCCCCACTAGTCGTCCTCCATCGGATCAGTGCTGTAGCTGAGCAGGTCAGAGGTCAGGAGGAGGTCGGAGCGGCCGCTCTCCGCCAGCGCCTTCGCCAGCTCCAGCTGCATGGCCTCCCTCACCTCCGTCTCCTCCACCAGGGGCCAGTCCAGCAGCTGTGCGCTGGAGGGCAGAGGAGGCAGGCCCGGCTGGTACTCCTCCAGGGCGTTTGGGTAGAGGAGCAGGCGGAGGGAGGGGATGCCGGCCGCCACCCTGACCAGCGACAGCACCCCGCCCTGGGAGAGCGGGTTCAAGGCCAGCCTCAGGCTGCGCAGGGCCCCGCAGCGGCCCACAGAGGGCAGCAGCGCCCCCAGCAGGCGGTCTGAGAGGCCGCAGCCACTGAGGGAGAGCTGGGTAAGGGACCCCGAGGCCTGTTGGAGCAGCCGGCGCAGGGAGGGAACGGCGGTCTCGTCCAGCTTGTTCTCACTCAGGTCAAGGCAGCGCAGTGTGGAGGCGTGAGCGCTGCAGGACAGGTAGGAGAGGTCACCCGGGCTCAGGCTCAGGTAGGGGAGCTCTAGCACCTCCAGTGGCCGAGAGAGGGAACTGCAGGCCAACACAGGCAGGAAATGGAGCAAAAGAGATTGGAGATGTGTTCATTGATAAAACAGCACAATGTAACAGAGCATTAATATCCAATATTCAGCATTCTTCAGTCAGTTTTGCATTAATTATGGGGGCATATTCTTGATTATAAATAGCCTCCCACTAGATTACAAGTCTGTGGACAGAATTTAGCCATCAGGGTGAGGGGGGAGAACCAAAAAGAAACATCTTTTGGAACAATTTTATACCCATTTTACAACATACTCTAAATTGTAAACCTGTCCCAATACTACAACATCCTTTCACGGTTCTGGAGGGTACAGGCTCGTGCACGACACCTCCCCAGCATGTAGCCAGAAGCGCTAATTGGCAAGCATGAAGTCTTGAGGTTTATTCTGAATAATAAAGGAATAAATGTGGCCAAAGGTAAGGTTTGCGGACGTTCTCCCTGTCGCAGCGTACCTGAGGAGCATGCGGAGGTGGCCAGGCAGTCGCAGCGCGGTGAGGCTGAGTCTGCGCAGTTGTCCAAGCCCCCCGAGGCCTTTCGCCATCTCCTTGAGCGCCCCCTCCTGGCCTGGAAGGTCCCTGCGCATGTCCAGGTTACAGTAGTGCAGGCGGAGGGAGCCCAGGTCGGGGAACGGGGCCAGGGTGGGCAGCAGGAGTGCCAGGCCCGACACTCCCAGGCTGCTGTAGCGGACGTCCAGGCCCAGTAGCCCGTGTGGCGTGAGGAGGGCCAGCAGGGCGGCGATGTTGTTGGCGGGAATCTCCTCCACGCGGAGGTAGCGGCAGTGCAGGCGGAGGGGCCCGGTCGCTGACAGGGCCACGCGGACGCGCTCCCAGGAACGGGCGTTCACGAAAAGGTCGGCCCAGACCCTCACCCGCCCTCCGTCCACCTCCGAATCCGCCTCCCCACCGCCTCCACCCCTCCCCGGCTCTCTGTCCCGCACTCTCCTCTCCTCCATCGTCCTCCTGATCCCCTGCGCCCGATCCTCGCCCCCTCCCACCGACAGCCTCCCACAATCCGTCCGTCCGTCCGCCCCGAGCCCCCTCTCTCTTTTCACAACGGCATCCCTCTCGGCCTCAGCCTCCAGCATCCTCTTCCTCTCTCTCTCCCCCTCTCTCCGGGGACCCCCAGGGGCCCTCCTCTTGGCCTGCAGCACGGTGGAGCAGAGGGCCACGGTCAGCGACCAGCCACCCATGGAGTCCGCAACACGTCCATCCTCACACTGGAGCCCACAGAGGTCCAGCACCTGGAGCGCGCACCTGGAACAGGTGAAGGGCAGTATTAAGAACAAAGGACAGGATAATTTACATTATTCTATCACTTACCTGAGGTACAACGTTAAACAAACAGTTAATTTGTTACAAAGGTTGCTTCATTTTTACATATTATTTACACAGTGCGACAGCCCGACTCTTAACACGGTGCTTTCAACAAACCCATAATGTGAAGTTCATTTTCAGAAGCTGCAAATGGAGTCTTTGGGAACATTTGGCTCTTTATCTGACTACAGCACTATTGCTAACTTAAAAAACGAATCTATCAAATAATCAATCTCTGAAACACCTGTGTGATTTAAAAGATGACAAACAAATAGGGTTGACTTGGAAGTCGTCGAGATGCAATTCACTTCTTTGCTATACATTAGCAACAGCTGAATTATAATTGAAGCATCGGAGTGAAGTTGGATAGCGATCGTGCGTTTTCTTGTTTCTGCTCACCTCTTGTCCCCCAGTCCCCGGACCACAGCTAACAGTAGAGCCTGCACACAGAGCCGGTTGGGAGGACTATGCCCTGATCTCCTCCGGCCTCCCAGGCTGAGAGTTCGCTCAGGCCAGCGCTGTACCAGCTCACCGATGGCCAGCGGGCGGCAGTGAGCGAATGCGGCCTCCAGAAGTGGTTGATACAGCTCCCTCGGTACAGAGCCAAGCCAACAGGGAGATGAGCTGTGATCACTCACGACTTCCTTAGCGCACAAACTGACCAACGAGGACACCATCATCATTGCACACCGCGATCAACCCTGGCGAGAGAGTAAACAAAGTCAAACTGTCGTTTTTTGCGCTAGACCAATAGTCTAACTTTAGTTACAGGGACGTTATCTAGCTAGCTAGCCAGCCGACTACGGTTAACCTGCCTCGCTGGATGAGCTGATGTTCTGGGATTTCACTTTACTGCCTGGTCACAATATAGCTAACTTTAGCTTTACGTTACTGAAGTTAAAGTTTGCGTGCTAACATTACCCTGACCGCAACCCGAAACTGTGGTTAGGTCAGCTAGTAAAACTAAAAAAAGGTTTTTAATAAGCACAGCGATAAAAACCACCCAACAACAGCCAACGATACCTTGTTAACGTTAGGTCAAAGGGATAATGTTCATCGTCCCATGCAGTCAGGAACCAAGCGTGTGTCCAGTCCAGTTGTAGTAACTTCAGTGGCTCCATAAACGAACAGATCACCCTGGAAAACACATTTTCGCGAGCAATCCAGGAACCAAACTAATCTACTGATGCACTTTCTCGCTAACACAATGCTGAACGAGCATACAGTTCCGTGGTCACTCCCACAGAACTATGTAGTCCTAATGAATTTGTTTTCGTACATAAAGGCAGCGCATACAGGAACTGGGGGAGGAGCCAGAAATTGTAGCAACAAATATGAGTAGGGTGTATCTGCAGAACTGCAGAAGGGGCCTACAGCTTGCTGGGCGGGGCTTGAGGGATCTACAGCTTGCTGGGCGGGGCTTAAGGGTCCTACAGCTTGCTGGGCGGGGCTAAGCACTAGTGCGCATGCGGATGGACCAAATTTGTGTTGCCAGAGCTTAAGCAGACGAGCCGACCTTAGTCTGTATGGGAGAGTCTCTCTAGCTCTGGTTAAAACGTTCATTCGGTGGAAGAAGAACCAAAGATGGCTTCCAGTGAAAAAGTAAGTACCTTAAGGGGCACCTTCGCTATTTTGAACATTAGGGCCTATTTTCGGTCTGTCATTTGCTTCACTGTAGAGCTAACGTTAGCTAGCTTGTTAGCATGTGCACTAGCTAGCTAACGCACGTTAGCTAATATTCCCTGTAAACACCCAACCCACCCCAACTATGTGAATGTGAAGTTGCCATAATTTTGGCCGCCAAGTTTTGAGGAAGACTACTTATTAATGTTGAACTAATGTTAAAGCTATGTTAAACACGAACCATTTTCACAAGGTGGTCAACTTCACATTCTCTATAATGTCCACCGCAATACACATTGTCAACGTCGTTGTAAAAAACACATACGTTGGAATTTGTTGCTTATTCAATCATCAAAGCCACCTTGAAAATATGTGTAATGCTAAAACGAATCCCGGTGCATAGTGCACACAACTGCGTTTTATAAGCTTGAGCAACATTCCTCTATTTTAGTCCAAAATGAGAAACATGACTTGATGCTCATATAGCATAGTGAAAACAGCAGAATCAGTTAGAGGCCGCTTATTGTTATTGTTGTTTTACAGATTATGAAAATGCAGATCCAGAGATTAGTTTTTATTATCCTGCCGTTTTCTGTTTTAAATGTCGTTCGTTTTCATTTTCTTTGTCACAGTAACTGTGTGTGTTGTCCTGGTCACATCACTATTAGACCTAACTATGTATAGTGGTACCGTGTAGAATTACCAGAACATTGCATTGTCTAACTTTTTTTTATTTTTATATTTATGCTTTTTCATATTAGTGAGCGGGAGGCATTCGATGACAGAATCAGCTGTGAAATGAAGAAACGATTCAAACATAATCTTTCAGATGTGAGTAATTTACTTTTAACTGCAAGACTACACCAAGCTGATCTTAATCCAGGTTGGTATTCTCATTCTCTTCTTCATCATACAACATCTGATATATCTCCAGACATGTCAAGGACGATAGAGTGGAGGTGGAAACCGACCCAGGGCCCAGCAGAGAAGAACTGTCCAGGTCCAGTAGGCAGTCTTACTGTTCTCTTTTTATGTTTCAGCATGTTTAAATATTGTTTTTACTGTTCTCTTTGGAGCCATGGTATATATCAATAGTGTTTTATGTAAGTACCTGTATTATTCAGTACGTGACAAATTAAACTTCTTCAACTTGAACCTGTGCGTTATGTGTGTCTGATCATGGATTTGGATAAAAGCGTCTGCCAAATGATTGTAATGTAATGTAATGTAATGATCACCTGTGTGTGAACCCACAAAGACACAGGGAGAACATGCAAACTCCACACAGAAAGTACCTGGATTTGAATCGAATCTTTGCATCTCCATGAGTTCCTTATCAAAACAATAAGGGAAACGCAAAATAAACGCTTATCAAACCTAGTATATATAAACCATATATACAGAATAAACCATTAAGAGGATATTATAAAAGATGACCGAGATCAAAGAAGCACATATACCTCTCCCAAAATAAAGTTTTTTATCTGGTAAGAAGTGAAGGTAATTTGTACACCATAATCATGAGGGGTCAATGGCTTTGCAATGATGTAGCAGAGCATCACTGCATTCTGAGGAGAAGACTGGTACTCATCATCATCAGGTCGTCCACAGACGCGCCTCCCATCTTCGTCTCCAGAAAGTACTGGGGGGTCTATGTGAGACATATTTCCTTTAGAGTGAAAGCAAAATGATATGTGTGAACACCCTATGGAATGTGAACAAGTATGTTGTGTGCCGGGTTGCTGTGCAGTCATGGGAAAGTGACATGTCAGGGGTGACAGGTGGACCACCACTGATGTCATGTGTCCAGGCAGACCTCTTGTGGCTCATCCTCAGAGCTGAACGTGTCCTGGTCCTCGCCAAGGACTGAACAAGTGAGAGTACCTGTGATTCTCTTCATCTTTCCACTTCGCTGGGTCGGCAGCTTGCTACAGGTACAAGTAATTTTAACTCCAGCCCATTGTTAACCAACCTGTTTCCTTTCCGATAAATCCCTGCACAGCCACAGACACTAAACCAAAAGGAGCTTTAGCTGTCATGACATAAAGATACCAGACATCCATAAATCTGCTTATAGATCTGTTTGATAATGTCTAGCTCAGGAAAGGCTAAAGTAATCTTGTGTGCATTTAACCTCCTGCTATCCTCAAATTACATTACATTTGGTTTCCTTGAGGTCAATTTGACCCCAGCAATTTAAACCTCCAGAAAATGATTAAAATGAAAATTGTAACCAAAGTTCATGTGTCAGGTAGGTCTACTTTACAAAAAATATACCCATGGGGTGCATGGGGACCCTTCCTACTACATCACACTACCAATATACCCAAGCTGGTCTCCCAGCAAGACCATCACATTACCAGCTTAGTGAACATCACTTCCCAGCATAGACCAGCATCAGGTCTTCTGATGCTGGCCTTCTCTGTATACTACACGTTCACAAGAAAAGATTTGGGGGGAGACTCATTTTGTGCACCCAAATTGTGGAATGCACTGCCAGCTTTCATCAGGGATGCAACCTCAGCAAACATTTTCAAATCAACACTCAAAACTCATTGTTCCAATATTGCTTTTCTTCCCTGATTGCTGCTATGTTTTCTCTTGTCATCCCTTACCCTAACCTGGGTTTGTATCCC
>CM056378.1:38857179-39016312 GCA_029718625.1 Synaphobranchus kaupii | reverse complement strand
CACCATTATTAAGAGTCAATAAACAGGTGTAGTTAGAGCACCATTATTAAGAGTCAATCGACAGGTGTAGTTAGAGCACCATTATTAAGAGTCAATAAACAGATGTAGTTATAGTACCAATATTAATCAATAGGTCAATCAACAGGTGTAGTTAGAGCACCATTATTAAGAGTTGGGATCACAAACATCCTACTGTACCACTTCAGAAAGCGAGGTACCACGGAAAACTGCATATCGGCTTCATCAGCGGGCGCTGGGCTGTTATCGGGAAAAATATGAAGTTCCTATGCCACCGTTCTTCCATAATTCATAAAAGTACTGTATATCGACCACTCTACAGTGTGATCTACATGAGAGGGAATCGGGTTGAAGATACTGGACATTTAAATATATTTAGGAGTTGGTTACAGTTCTTCTTTAATCACCAAAAGATTTATATTATCACAGCAACAATAAAAAAACACTTATTATTTATTATTTTGCCTGCTCACTTATTAGAGTGAATTTCTGTCATCACCACATACTTTCCTTCTTTCTATGAAAATAAAGTATGGAATGAAGCCATAACCTTACTTGCATTATTAAAGCCAGATAGGTCCTTTCTAAGATTATGTAATTATTTTCTGCCTGTACACTGTGGTGTACAGTGTAAGTTTCAACATGGGCGAAATAGCTAAGATTTGTCTGCAGAACATTACACAATTCAAATTAGGAGTAGTAATGTCTTGGAACTAATTGTAATTCACAGTGACAGCCTTAATATCCAAAAAGAACACATTCTAAGCTTTCCAAAGAGGTATAATCATTACTGATAAGACAGTTGGGAGCCATTGTCAGAGCTGTGCGTGTCACGAGCGTATTTCAAAACAAAGTGTCTGCGTCTCGGACAGAAATCGTTTTGTTTGTACAATGGCGAAGTGATAAAAAACATTTACAGTGCTTGAAACTGCTGGATGCTGTAGTCGTCCTCTGGATTCAGATAAGGAGATTTACATCCATGACTCTTCATCTGAAGCAGACAGCATGGATTCCATAGCTAAGTGTTGCCAGTGTACAAGGTATGCGTGTGTGTTTTATGGTGTTGTATTCATAATAGTATAGCTAGCTAGACACAGAAAGGCTAGCTAGGTTGTGTTATTATTGTTTATGATGTCACATAGTTTTACATTAGTGGTGCTGAATTCAGAATTAAAGGACCTGTAGTCTCTCTTATTCTGGTTTAATTTAGTTTATACCTTGTTAGCTAACAACCTATTAGGTATTGGCTATAAGCTAAGCCTGCATAAGGCTCAATGATAAAGTATGGGGAGTCTGTGGAAAAAAGTCCCTGTCTGAGGGGACTTGGATTTGTATACCATAAGTAATGATGATGGTGGTGAGCTGTCAATCTATTACAGCTAGACTGTAACTTTACTGGGAATTTATACTACACTATAGTAGAAGCTTTCGTGTGTGGCCTAGCCATTCATTAGGTTGAGTGAAACAGCATAGCTAATATAGGGACATAAATAGATGTCCCTAGTTGTTTACATAGGAGATAATTATAGTAGTTGTAATAGTAATAGTTGTTGTAATTCATATGACGCTATAAATTGTGTGCATGTACTCATACATTGTTTGTCTGACTGGTTGGTAATAAATTACCTTTTATGACGAGAACGGGCTGTGTTTGACATTTTTGACACTGGAAACTAAACTGAAACAAATACATTTTTTGGACACCAAGCTACACTGTTTCAAATTGCCTCATAGGATTTGAGCAGTAATACACATCAGTTTCATATTTTGTACACATGCAGAAAGGAGGTTTGCAAAACAGAAAATGTAAAGTTTAACCTTATTGACATATTTGACTCTCAGGTGTGCCACAGGTGTAGTTAGAGCACCATTATTAAGAGTCAATCTACAGGTGTAGTTAGAGAACCATTATTAAGAGTCAATCTACAGGTGTAGTTAGAGAACCATTATTAAGAGTCAATCTACAGGTGTAGTTAGAGAACCCTTATTAAGAGTCAATCTACAGGTGTAGTTAGAGCACCATTATTAAGAGTCAATCAACAGGTGTACTTAGAGCACCATTATTAAGAGTCAATCTACAGGTGTACTTAGAGCACCATTATTAAGAGTCAATCAACAGGTGTAGTTAGAGTACCATTATTAAGAGTCAATCTACAGGTGTAGTTAGAGCACCATTATTAAGAGTCAATCTACAGGTGTAGTTAGAGCACCATTATTAAGAGTCAATCAACAGGTGTACTTAGAGCACCATTATTAAGAGTCAATCTACAGGTGTACTTAGAGCACCATTATTAAGAGTCAATCAACAGGTGTAGTTAGAGTACCATTATTAAGAGTCAATCTACAGGTGTAGTTAGAGCACCATTATTAAGAGTCAATCTACAGGTGTAGTTAGAGCACCATTATTAAGAGTCAATCTACAGGTGTACTTAGAGCACCATTATTAAGAGTCAATCAACAGGTGTAGTTAGAGTACCATTATTAAGAGTCAATCTACAGGTGTACTTAGAGCACCATTATTAAGAGTCAATCTACAGGTGTAGTTAGAGTACCATTATTAAGAGTCAATCTACAGGTGTAGTTAGAGCACCATTATTAAGAGTCAATCAACAGGTGTACTTAGAGCACCATTATTAAGAGTCAATCTACAGGTGTAGTTAGAGAACCATTATTAAGAGTCAACCTACAAGTGTAGTTAGAGAACCATTATTAAGAGTCAATCTACAGGTGTACTTAGAGAACCATTATTAAGAGTCAATCTACAGGTGTAGTTAGAGCACCATTATTAAGAGTCAATCTACAGGTGTACTTAGAGCACCATTATTAAGAGTCAATCAACAGGTGTACTTAGAGCACCATTATTAAGAGTCAATCTACAGGTGTACTTAGAGTACCATTATTAAGAGTCAATCAACAGGTGTACTTAGAGCACCATTATTAAGAGTCAATCTACAGGTGTAGTTAGAGAACCATTATTAAGAGTCAATCTACAGGTGTAGTTAGAGAACCATTATTAAGAGTCGATCTACAGGTGTAGTTAGAGAACCATTATTAAGAGTCAATCTACAGGTGTAGTTAGAGAACCATTATTAAGAGTCAATCTACAGGTGTAGTTAGAGAACCATTATTAAGAGTCAATAAACAGATGTAGTTTTAGTACCATGATTAATCAACAGGCCAATCAACAGGTGTACTTAGAGCACCATTATTAAGAGTCAATCTACAGGTATAGTCAGAGTACCATTATTAAGAGTCAATCTACAGGTGTAGTTAGAGCACCATTATTAAGAGGTAATCTACAGGTGTAGTTAGAGTACCATTATTAAGAGTCAATCTACAGGTGTAGTTAGAGCACCATTATTAAGAGTCAATAAACAGATGTAGTTTTAGTACCATGATTAATCAACAGGCCAATCAACAGGTGTACTTAGAGCACCATTATTAAGAGTCAATCTACAGGTGTAGTTAGAGCACCATTATTAAGAGTCAATCTACAGGTGTAGTTAGAGTACCATTATTAAGAGTCAATCTACAGGTGTAGTTAGAGAACCAGTATTAAGAGTCAATAAACAGATGTAGTTTTAGTACCATGATTAATCAACAGGCCAATCAACAGGTGTACTTAGAGCACCATTATTAAGAGTCAATCAAGAGGTGTAGTTAGAGTACCATTATTAAGAGTCAATCAACAGGTGTAGAGTATCATTCTGATGAATCAATACACAGATGTAGTATTAGTACAATTATTAAGAGTCAATCTACAGGTGTAGTTAGAGCGCCATTATTAAATCAGACAAAGACACTAAAGCTGATTGAAGGGCCTGAGCCACATGAACATATACAGAGTATTTACGTACATATGTACAGACAATTCATGGACAGAGCGTGTTGTACCTGCTGGTATTATGAGAATAGGCCAAACATGTTGGGTCCACCGCCGTGCAGGGATAGAGCTTGTTCATGCTTTCTGTACCGGTGCTTTAAGTGCTCAATGAAGCTATTTTCAGCTCTGCTGGTCCTCTGTAGTCAATAAACACTGGCAGTGGCAGGATGAAAGTAGCTCTCTCTCCCCCTCAGTGCACGACATACAGCATAGACCCATGTCTCCCCCCCTCCCCTCCTCCCCATGGTGTAACTGACCCTTGTCGAATAGGATGTGCTCCAACTTTTGAGCGCCGGTGATCTGCGTGACCTTACCCTGTGCTCCCCATTAGGATGGGCTAAATCACCACAGACAAAGACAACACAGAACTCACCGTCTCCCCGATAATGCAACTCATCTAGTTTCATCTGCTGATTTTTCCAAAATCCATACACCAAATATTTATATTCCACAAAGAAGGGCCTTCATTTGATTGTGCTTATAAAGGACTTGGGAACGTTTGTTCTCTCGTGTGCACCTAATAGGAAATCGGCTTGGCAAAAGATTTAATAGAGAGAAGGACGATGGATGCTGAGGCCAACAGTCCACCACAGACCCGAACCGGTATCTGGCTGCATGGCAGGAAAATGCCACTATCACAGTGACTGCAAAGCCATAGACTGCTAAGCTGCAGTTCAGTGCACATTATAGTGCAGCATGGATACTACAGCTCAGACCGTGTTGTGTATTATAGTGCAGACACTGTGCAGCATGGATACTACAGCTCAGCCTGTGCTGTGCATTATAGTGCAGACACTGTGCAGCATGGATACTACAGCTCAGATTGTGTTGTGTATTATAGTGCAGACACTGTGCAGCATGGATACTACAGCTCAGCCTGTGTTGTGCATTATAGTGCAGACACTGTGCAGCATGGATACTACAGCTCAGCCTGTGTTGTGCATTATAGTGCAGACACTGTGCAGCATGGATACTACAGCTCAGACTGTGCTGTGTATTATAGTGCAGACACTGTGCAGCATGGATACTACAGCTCAGACTGTGTTGTGTATTATAGTGCACACACTGTGCAGCATGGATACTACAGCTCAGACTGTGCTGTGCATTATAGTGCAGACACTGTGCAGCATGGATACCTACAGCTCAGCCTGTGTTGTGCATTATAGTGCACACACTGTGCAGCATGGATACTACAGCTCAGCCTGTGCTGTGCATTATAGTGCAGACACTGTGCAGCATGGATACTACAGCTCAGACTGTGTTGTGTATTATAGTGCAGACACTGTGCAGCATGGATACTACAGCTCAGCCTGTGCTGTGCATTATAGTGCAGACACTGTGCAGCATGGATACTACAGCTCAGACTGTGCTGTGCATTATAGTGCAGACACTGTGCAGCATGGATACTACAGCTCAGACTGTGCTGTACATTATAGTGCAGACACTGTGCAGCATAGATACTACAGCTCAGCCTGTGTTGTGCATTATAGTGCAGACACTGTGCAGCATGGATACTACAGCTCAGACTGTGCTGTGCATTATAGTGCAGACACTGTGCAGCATGGATACCTACAGCTCAGCCTGTGTTGTGCATTATAGTGCAGACACTGTGCAGCATGGATACTACAGCTCAGACTGTGTTGTGTATTATAGTGCAGACACTGTGCAGCATGGATACTACAGCTCAGCCTGTGTTGTACATTATAGTGCAGACACTGTGCAGCATGGATACTACAGCTCAGACTGTGTTGTGTATTATAGTGCAGACACTGTGCAGCATGGATACTACAGCTCAGCCTGTGCTGTGCATTATAGTGCAGACACTGTGCAGCATGGATACTACAGCTCAGACTGTGCTGTGCATTATAGTGCAGACACTGTGCAGCATGGATACTACAGCTCAGACTGTGCTGTACATTATAGTGCAGACACTGTGCAGCATAGATACTACAGCTCAGCCTGTGTTGTGCATTATAGTGCAGACACTGTGCAGCATGGATACTACAGCTCAGACTGTGCTGTGCATTATAGTGCAGACACTGTGCAGCATGGATACCTACAGCTCAGCCTGTGTTGTGCATTATAGTGCAGACACTGTGCAGCATGGATACTACAGCTCAGACTGTGTTGTGTATTATAGTGCAGACACTGTGCAGCATGGATACTACAGCTCAGCCTGTGTTGTACATTATAGTGCAGACACTGTGCAGCATGGATACCTACAGCTCAGCCTGTGTTGTGCATTATAGTGCACACACTGTGCAGCATGGATACTACAGCTCAGACTGTGTTGTGTATTATAGTGCAGACACTGTGCAGCATGGATACTACAGCTCAGACTGTGCTGTGCATTATAGTGCAGACACTGTGCAGCATGGATACCTACAGCTCAGCCTGTGTTGTGCACTATAGTGCAGACACTGTGCAGCATGGATACTACAGCTCAGACTCTGCTGTGCATTATAGTGCAGACACTGTGCAGCATGGATACCTACAGCTCAGCCTGTGTCGTGCATTATAGTGCAGACACTGTGCAGCATGGATACTACAGCT
Source organism: Synaphobranchus kaupii (assembly GCA_029718625.1). Lineage (NCBI taxonomy): Eukaryota > Metazoa > Chordata > Actinopteri > Anguilliformes > Synaphobranchidae > Synaphobranchus > Synaphobranchus kaupii. The sequence goes on along the minus strand of CM056378.1, from coordinate 39,009,858 downwards.
CAGACTGTGCTGTGCATTATAGTGCAGACACTGTGCAGCATGGATACCTACAGCTCAGTCTGTGTTGTGCATTATAGTGCAGACACTGTGCAGCATGGATACTACAGCTCAGACTGTGTTGTGTATTATAGTGCAGACACTGTGCAGCATGGATACTACAGCTCAGCCTGTGTTGTGCATTATAGTACACACACTGTGCAGCATGGATACCTACAGCTCAGCCTGTGTTGTGCATTATATTGCAGACACTGTGCAGCATGGATACTACAGCTCAGACTGTGTTGTGTATTATAGTGCAGACACTGTGCAGCATGGATACTACAGCTCAGACTGTGCTGTGCATTATAGTGCAGACACTGTGCAGCATGGATACCTACAGCTCAGCCTGTGTTGTGCATTATATTGCAGACACTGTGCAGCATGGATACTACAGCTCAGACTGTGCTGTGCATTATAGTGCAGACACTGTGCAGCATGGATACCTACAGCTCAGCCTGTGTTGTGCATTATAGTGCAGACACTGTGCAGCATGGATACTACAGCTCAGACTGTGTTGTGTATTATAGTGCAGACACTGTGCAGCATGGATACTACAGCTCAGCCTGTGTTGTACATTATAGTGCACACACTGTGCAGCATGGATACTACAGCTCAGCCTGTGTTGTGCATTATATTGCAGACACTGTGCAGCATGGATACTACAGCTCAGACTGTGCTGTGCATTATAGTGCAGACACTGTGCAGCATGGATACCTACAGCTCAGCCTGTGTTGTGCATTATAGTGCAGACACTGTGCAGCATGGATACTACAGCTCAGACTGTGTTGTGTATTATAGTGCAGACACTGTGCAGCATGGATACTACAGCTCAGACTGTGCTGTGCATTATAGTGCAGACACTGTGCAGCATGGATACCTACAGCTCAGCCTGTGTTGTGCATTATGGTGCAGACACTGTGCAGCATGGATACTACAGCTCAGACTGTGTTGTGTATTACAGTGCAGACTCTGTGCAGCATGGATACTACAGCTCAGCCTGTGTTGTGCATTATAGTGCACACACTGTGCAGCATGGATACTACAGCTCAGCCTGTGCTGTGCATTATAGTGCAGACACTGTGCAGCATGGATACTACAGCTCAGACTGTGTTGTGTATTATAGTGCAGACACTGTGCAGCATGGATACTACAGCTCAGACTGTGCTGTGCATTATAGTGCAGACACTGTGCAGCATGGATACCTACAGCTCAGCCTGTGTTGTGCATTATAGTGCACACACTGTGCAGCATGGATACTACAGCTCAGCCTGTGCTGTGCATTATAGTGCAGACACTGTGCAGCATGGATACTACAGCTCAGACTGTGCTGTACATTATAGTGCAGACACTGTGCAGCATAGATACTACAGCTCAGCCTGTGTTGTGCATTATAGTGCAGACACTGTGCAGCATGGATACTACAGCTCAGACTGTGCTGTGCATTATAGTGCAGACACTGTGCAGCATGGATACCTACAGCTCAGCCTGTGTTGTGCATTATAGTGCAGACACTTTGCAGCATGGATACTACAGCTCAGACTGTGTTGTGTATTATAGTGCAGACACTGTGCAGCATGGATACTACAGCTCAGACTGTGCTGTGCATTATAGTGCAGACACTGTGCAGCATGGATACCTACAGCTCAGCCTGTGTTGTGCATTATAGTGCAGACACTGTGCAGCATGGATACTACAGCTCAGACTGTGTTGTGTATTATAGTGCAGACACTGTGCAGCATGGATACTACAGCTCAGCCTGTGCTGTGCATTATAGTGCAGACACTGTGCAGCATGGATACCTACAGCTCAGCCTGTGTTGTGCATTATAGTGCACACACTGTGCAGCATGGATACTACAGCTCAGCCTGTGCTGTGCATTATAGTGCAGACACTGTGCAGCATGGATACTACAGCTCAGACTGTGCTGTACATTATAGTGCAGACACTGTGCAGCATAGATACTACAGCTCAGCCTGTGTTGTGCATTATAGTGCAGACACTGTGCAGCATGGATACTACAGCTCAGACTGTGCTGTGCATTATAGTGCAGACACTGTGCAGCATGGATACATACAGCTCAGCCTGTGTTGTGCATTATAGTGCAGACACTGTGCAGCATGGATACTACAGCTCAGCCTGTGTTGTACCTTATAGTGCACACACTGTGCAGCATGGATACTACAGCTCAGCCTGTGTTGTGCATTATATTGCAGACACTGTGCAGCATGGATACTACAGCTCAGACTGTGCTGTGCATTATAGTGCAGACACTGTGCAGCATGGATACCTACAGCTCAGCCTGTGTTGTGCATTATAGTGCAGACACTGTGCAGCATGGATACTACAGCTCAGCCTGTGTTGTGCATTATATTGCAGACACTGTGCAGCATGGATACTACAGCTCAGATTGTGCTGTGCATTATAGTGCAGACACTGTGCAGCATGGATACCTACAGCTCAGCCTGTGTTGTGCATTATAGTGCAGACACTGTGCAGCATGGATACTACAGCTCAGACTGTGTTGTGTATTATAGTGCAGACACTGTGCAGCATGGATACTACAGCTCAGCCTGTGTTGTACATTATAGTGCACACACTGTGCAGCATGGATACTACAGCTCAGCCTGTGCTGTGCATTATAGTGCAGACACTGTGCAGCATGGATACTACAGCTCAGACTGTGCTGTGCATTATAGTGCAGACACTGTGCAGCATGGATACCTACAGCTCAGCCTGTGTTGGCATTATAGTGCAGACACTGTGCAGCATGGATACTACAGCTCAGACTGTGTTGTGTATTATAGTGCAGACACTGTGCAGCATGGATACTACAGCTCAGCCTGTGTTGTACATTATAGTGCAGACACTGTGCAGCATGGATACCTACAGCTTAGCCTGTGTTGTGCATTATAGTGCACACACTGTGCTGCATGGATACTACAGCTCAGACTGTGCTGTGCATTATAGTGCAGACACTGTGCAGCATGGATACCTACAGCTCAGCCTGTGTTGTGCACTATAGTGCAGACACTGTGCAGCATGGATACTACAGCTCAGCCTGTGTTGTACATTATAGTGCACACACTGTGCAGCATGGATACTACAGCTCAGCCTGTGCTGTGCATTATAGTGCAGATACTGTGCAGCATGGATACTACAGCTCAGACTGTGCTGTACATTATAGTGCAGACACTGTGCAGCATAGATACTACAGCTCAGCCTGTGTTGTGCATTATAGTGCAGACACTGTGCAGCATGGATACTACAGCTCAGACTGTGCTGTGCATTATAGTGCAGACACTGTGCAGCATGGATACCTACAGCTCAGCCTGTGTTGTGCATTATAGTGCAGACACTGTGCAGCATGGATACTACAGCTCAGACTGTGTTGTGTATTATAGTGCAGACACTGTGCAGCATGGATACTACAGCTCAGCCTGTGTTGTACATTATAGTGCAGACACTGTGCAGCATGGATACCTACAGCTTAGCCTGTGTTGTGCATTATAGTGCACACACTGTGCAGCATGGACACTACAGCTCAGACTGTGCTGTGCATTATAGTGCAGACACTGTGCAGCATGGATACCTACAGCTCAGCCTGTGTTGTGCACTATAGTGCAGACACTGTGCAGCATGGATACTACAGCTCAGACTCTGCTGTGCATTATAGTGCAGACACTGTGCAGCATGGATACCTAAGCTCAGACTCTGCTGTGCATTATAGTGCAGACACTGTGCAGCATGGATACTACAGCTCAGACTGTGCTGTGCATTATAGTGCAGACACTGTGCAGCATGGATACCTACAGCTCAGCCTGTGTTGTGCATTATAGTGCAGACACTGTGCAGCATGGATACTACAGCTCAGACTGTGATGTGTATTATAGTGCAGACACTGTGCAGCATGGATACTACAGCTCAGCCTGTGTTGTACATTATAGTGCAGACACTGTGCAGCATGGATACCTACAGCTCAGCCTGTGTTGTGCATTATAGTGCAGACACTGTGCAGCATGGATACTACAGCTCAGACTGTGTTGTGCATTATAGTGCAGACACTGTGCAGCATGGATACTACAGTTCAGACTGTGCTGTGCATTATAGTGCAGACACTGTGCAGCATGGATACCTACAGCTCAGCCTGTGTTGTGCATTATAGTGCAGACACTGTGCAGCATGGATACTACAGCTCAGACTGTGTTGTGTATTATAGTGCAGACACTGTGCAGCATGGATACTACAGCTCAGCCTGTGTTGTGCATTATAGTGCAGACACTGTGCAGCATGGATACTACAGCTCAGCCCTCTGTTAGAGCCAGTGGAGGTGGGTCGTTATGTAAGAGTGGGCGTGTGGCTTAGCTGTAAATCCTCATGGAGGAGACTGTCCATTCATCACACAGGGGATTCTCTTTTGTAGGAGGTGAGTCAGAATCTATTGTTAAATGACATTTACTGGCTCATTGTACAAACTCCAATTCCAAACAAGTTGGGGCAGTATGTAAAATGCACATAAAATCAGAAAGCACTGATTTGTAAATTATTTTTTACATACAGTATATTTAATTGAAAACAGCACAAAGAAAATATATTTAATGTTTTACCTCATCAACTTTATTGATTTTTGTAAATATATGCTAATTCTGAATTTGATGCCTGCAACACGTTCCGAAGTTGGGAAAGGGGCAAAATAAAAAGACTGGGAAGTTCAAAAAACACCTGTTTGGAACATTCCACAGATAAACAGGTGGTGCTATGATGACTGGGTATAAAAGGATATCAAAAGACTCTTGATATCTTATTTTCAGGTACTCTTACAAGCGATACTATAACCTCTCTGCATTTGAATTAGTCTCTATGGGAATTGGGGGGTGGAACTAGATTAAACTGTAGATTACACGGGAATAGTATATGGAATCCACGGTTGGCTAAATGGCTGTAAGTCACCAAGGGTCTGTGGTATCAAACGAGCCTCATACCATCACTCTGCTGCCAGATATGCAGTAGACATGGATGGATCACTTGAAGGGTTGTTTCTCCTGACTTATTTTTCCATAGAGTTCAATAGGAAAATGGGACAGGAGAAACAACCCTTAAAGTGATCCATCGTTTGATACCTCAGACCCTTGAGGGCTTTTTGGAATTGGGTTTTGTATAATTCACCCATCCCTTCCTCCCTATTGGTCAGGAGGCCTGAGGTCTCAGGAAACGGACAAGTGAAGTGGCCAATGGTGAAGAAAGGTCAGTCCTGGGGCTTGCTTTATTTTGGCACTTGAGGTGAGTTCCCTCCCCTGTAAGGCAGGCATCATTCATGCTGCTAAAAAGAAGAAATTTATTCAAGTGAAATGTTTCCTCTGTCTCCTCAGCTGTAGCTTAACACTACCAGTCACACTTTTTCACTATGAGATTTTTTCTCTCCCTCCAGCTAAGGGTTAATATAAGTGAGTAGCATTTGAAATGCATGCATCTTTCCCTGGTGAAAAGCCCCCAGAACAGACAGGTAGTGGGAGGTGACAATAGACACCGGGGCGTGCACTGTAATAATTATGAAGGCAGAATGAAAACAAAACAGATTTTCTTTTGTCAGGCCTCTTTGATATGCAATAGCGGCGCCAGCAGGAACCTGCATTTGAATTCTGAACCGCCGTTGCTGAGCCTCACCGTAAACACACAGCCTTGCTAATGTTCAGGCACATCTATGGTGCTATTGCATTCAGACAAATCTGTGAAATATAGGAATAAAGGGATAGTCATGTTAGTTATGTGTGCTCTAGAAGCTGAAACATTGCTGGAGGCAGTCTCTGTCTCTTTTTCTCTCGCTCTTTCTCTCTCACTCTAATGCTCACTCATAGCCTCTGGTGTTGCACAAGAGTTTGATTTCCCTGATTTAATAACAAGTATCTCTGTACTAGCCAGTGGTCAAATAGGATTTATCGGTGTGTTGGTCAGGTTTTGGGTTGCACACTTTGGGCCTGACTTACTAAGACTGTTAAAGGTTGTATCAGCGATTTTTGGTGACGTCACTTCTGAAGCGAAATCCCAAACAAACAGAGCCAGCTCCAGCTCAGAGCCAATTATGTTATGTTTTAAAAAATAGTGTTCAAGCATCCAGAATTATAACCACGTTAATAACGTTTGTAAGAAACCAAACCGTTTGTAAATCCGTCAAGATTTCAGCGAGATAAGAGTATTAGCGTATTAGTATCACCCACCCCTTGTCGGTGATTGGTTGGAATACTGTTTATTTTGGTTTTGAGTCGTTGGTAGTACCATTTGTTTTTGTGTACGATCTCGGAGCATAGGCTGCCTACAGAGACGCGGTTTTTTGACGGCCTGCTTATGGGGCGGGCAGCTAGCGGATCGTGAGGAAAAATCAGATGAATGTGATCATTTATGTTTCGACCCAAAATCGCTGATACAACCTTTAACGTATGCAAAACCTTTTAGCACATGCAGAACTAATAACGCAACCAGTGATTGGTGCAAAGCAAATGGCGTGACCAATCATTGGTCACGCTATTAGTTTTGCGTGTGCTAATATTTGGGTTCAAGACAAATTTTATGTAGTCAAAAGTTAAAGTTTATGTAGTTTTATTAATTTTTTATTTATTTATTATTATTATTATTATTATTATTATTATTATTAATAATTCATTTTGTTGAGGGGCGATTATATTTGAATTCAACCACTGTTTAAAGAAATTAGTCAAAAATTTCAGTACAAAATTACAAAAGTAGACCTGGAAAATATATGGCTATAGTGAAGGATAGTAAATGACATATTACCCATTTCATCAAATCAACATCCTGCTAAATTGTCACTTCTTGCCCCACACATCCCTGCAATAGAGGGGGTAACCTAGAAAAAACTCTGATTCAGCACATTTAGATGTGAGTTCTTAACCAGGGCATAAGTACAGGGGTGCGAGATACAGACATGGGGCAGAGTTTGAGGGCGTGTCCCATGTTAGACTAAGATACTACGTGCATTCAGACTCTGAGTTAAGCGCCTTTCGTCCACACGCATTATGTGCACACAAAAAGGGTGCAATATCTTATGCGCCCCAAGCGCAATAAAATGTTTTTTTTCCACTTAGAATGCTTAATCAGGGACATATATTTCTAATTATAAATGGAAATTTACATAATATTATCATTGTTCAAGTCCAAAGTTATTTCCATCAGCTACTAATGCGTTTGAAATTAAATAATAATGTCCTTTAAATTTTAACTTGTACAGTATGTGTTTAACTAAGGACTACACAAGTGTTTTCTCGATAAATGATTAATGAATTACCACAAGAAATACTACATTTACCCAGCTTCTTAAAAATTTTATTAGACCAAAATCAGGCTTGTGTCTTTTAGCCTCCTCCATCTCCATCACTTGTACATTTTACCTAGCCTGATGTGCAAGTACTAAAGCAAAGGATTTGTTTGACCATTGTCATGAACTGTCAAATTCTTGGATTCAAAGAATATTTTTGCATAATTAGCCCTTTAGAAATCTATGTAATTGCTAAATTCTGCTCAAGAATCCCAGGATAACCCAGGAAAGCAGCTGTTTAACCAGATTCTGTACACTAAACATAGAGAAAATATATTTATTCCAAAGGAAGGTCATTGTTTTTCTATATTAAATCAAGCTCATATATCTGTCCCATAAAAGTGCTCACTATCTCTATGTTATTTTAGTTGCAGTATCAGAGCCAGCTGGTGAGCTAGGGAGCTATTACGGGTTTGTGTCTATGACAAGGGGTTTGTATCCCTTGGTGTACGGATGGGGATCGGGCCATATTAAAGTTAGTTATGTTCCCAATTTTGCCATGACCTCATTTTGGAAAGATGCTACTTTAGCCAGCTTGCTAAACCAACAGCAATGTTCCTCAACCTTCTTGCAACCTTGGCACACTTATCAAACCCTACGGAATCTCACAGCACACAGATTTCTCAAGACGAAAAACAAATGCATGAAAAAGATTTACAGTGCAAATTTCCCGGTGGGTGTAATTTTCTTTTCAAAATGAGGCTTTTCTATATTGACAAACATTAATCGGTAAAAAATATCAGTCTTAAATGCATTGAGCAGATGCCGGATATGGGTCGCACCGTCGCATAAGTAACGATCATTGTAGAATCGCCAAACGAGCTTTTTGGGTTCTCTGCTCCTCACATGTCCACTGCTGCAGCTGCAGGAGGAGGATGACGATGCTGGTGCGGCAGGCAGAGGAGTTGGGGCCTGTTTTCGCAATGGAGGTTGGTACATTTTATTCAATGCGTAGGCTAGTTGTCCTTGCTAAATTAACAAAGCTACTTTTGGAAACAGCAGCTGCCACTAAGATCAAAACACAACCAACGCACTCATGCACAATCGTGGTGGTTAATGTGCACGGTATTCATTTTCCAAAGCTTAAAGTTTTTTGTTGTTGTTTTTGAGCAGTGGCACAGTGGTTGGGAAAAGCTGAACCACAGTAATGTGACAGTTGTAATGAAGTCACAAATAAATATGTTCTTGCTTGGTAACATTAGCTAGCTATCACAAACAACTAATAGATGATTAGTTCCCTTCATTTTGCTTAATGCTTCACAATTAGTTCCTCACCATTCTCCACTTCAGATCATTGGATTATTTATTATTATTATATATATATATATATATATATCAGTGGCGGCTCCTGAGCTGAAAATTGGGGAGGCAGAAAACTTCCCTTTAAACTGATTATTGGTCTTAATCATTTTTCAATCAGTTTCCTTGATTAACAATAGGCTACATCAGCGTTTAATTCACCAATTACTCAATGCCATCAAATGTAGCCAGTTCTCCTCAATTAGGCTATTAGGCAAGTAATAAAATTATTTTAACTTGCATCGCAAAATTGTGCACATTTTAATCAACATTATAATTGTGGATACATGTGCTCTTCGTTCTCCGCACTCTTAATTCCGAAAATATCCATGGAAATTAAACGATCTTAAAGCTCAGCTTTTGTTAGATAATTTTTTTAATTATTTTTTTAAAATAATCTAACAAAAGATGAGGTTGTGCTAAACCTGCAATAAAAAAGAATCTAACAAAAGCTGAGCTTTCAGATCGTTTAGTTTCCATGAATATTTTCGTAATTAAGAGTGCGGAGAACGAAGAGCACATGTATCCACAATTATAATGTTGATTAAAATGTGCACAATTATGCGATGCAAGTGAAAATAATTTTATTACTTGCCTAATAGCCTCATTGAGAAGAACTGGCTACATTTGATGGCATTGAGTAATTGGTGAATTAAACGCTGATGTAGCCTATTGTTAATCAAGGAAACTGATTGAAAAATGATTAAGACCAATAATCAGTTTAAAGGGAAGTTTTCTGCCTCCCCAATTTTCAGCTCAGGAGCCGCCACTGATATATATATATATAAAAACTAGCACCGCTATCATTAAGTGTTTCGTATCTCCATTAAAGAGAAACACCATTTGGCTTTCAGCTTCATTATTAAAATGATCGATTTCCCCTTGTTTCAGCACACAAGCCTTCCATGGGAATAGCCAGAAGAAGGCACTCTCATTGCATTGGTCAAATCGAAATGTGAGCTCAAAATGTATACATCAATGAAGTGTATTTAACATAGCAGGGTCTACAATTAGTTTCATGGTGACGACTTCAGCGAATGCGCAGAAATCATTTGAATCAAGTGATTTAATTTCATAGTTTTTCATAATTCATTAATTAATGAATAGGAGTACTTACACATACCAGGAATGAAGTGTAAGTGGAATTTCAGTACCAGTGGTTTTTTTTCACCTCTGGCTATGTGGTTGCCCTGAGCAAATGTACATTTTCCAGCATGTGCAAGGAAGTCCTGTCCAATATCAGAGATATGCAGGTGCACAAGCTGGGCCTGAATACCTGCTTAGAAAACAAGCATAACTTAAATTTACCCAAAACTGGGGTGATTTGTAAGTCACTCACAAGGCCTTAAAGAAGAAATGGCCTTGCCACATATCCTTCAACCTGCTGTTAACCATGGTCTCTGCATTTTATATTTGCTTATTGATGACTTTGATGTGTTTTCCTTGTTCTGGGTTTTCATTTTAAAATATTTCAGTTTTAGAATATATCTTCAATTGGCCAAGAATGAATGTTTGTGTGCGATGAAGCATATTTTAGGTATTAACACAAGTTTCTTAAGACCTGCCCGCTTTACATTGGCAGGTATTGGGACATTCAGGGGTTTGCAAGAAAATTCATTTAAAGTAACTCCAAAGCAGCTTGTGTACAGCAACATCATAACATTGTGTTTCTAAACATATTGCAACATAATTTGCACATGGTCTTGTTTGATGAATGAATTGCTTCATTTTGTTGGTGTATGTAATTGCTGTTTTAGAATTTATTTCAATCGCTTATTCTAATCCATTTCTCAGATTAAATTAATGTTACTAGAAAGACGTGTGCGCTCGCATAAACTGAGGCTGACATCCAATTAAGGTTAAAGACCTCTTGCGTAACAGCTGTTAACAATGTGCTCATTTTGCCACACTCCTAATAAGTGCGTATATTCATATCCACCGGAACTAAGGCTGTATGCTAATTATTTATTTTTGCTTTCCTCTAGTCTAATTCTTGAGTTATTTGCATAGTATTTATAATCTTAATTAAAACATAGAGAACCTGCGGATGGCTTGTAAAGGGGAAGCGTTATATCTGTGTGTGTGTGTGTGTGTGTGTGTGTGTGTGTGTGTGTATGCGTGTGCATGTTTGTGTGTGAAAAAGGAGTATAAGAGTGTTACAAAATAATAGCATAAAACACACACACACACACACACACACACACACACATAAATACAGTATATATAACATATAGTACTGTGCAAAAGATTTTTTTCTAAAATAATTAAAAGTTTCTAAATGTCAACAATTGACTATAAAGAGCAGTAAACGGTAAAAAACTAAAACTTAGGTACACTGTCATGCAGTTTTATGTCAGCTGGAAGGTTGTTCCAAGCATCTTGGAGAACTTGCCACAGTCCTTCTGCCTCCTTTGTCTCACTTGATTCTGTCTGTCCAGGTAATCCCAGACAGCCTTGATGATGTTGAGATCTGGGCTCTGTGGAGGCCATCTGTTGCAGAACTCCCTGTTCTTCTTTTCGCTGAATAAACTTTTTTTGGAAAATGAATGTTTGGAAATCTAAAATTTGCTCTTTTCTACTGACACACTAATACAGAAGACAAAAAATAAACACCTAAGAGAAAATGAATATACAAAATATAAGGTGTACGCACATACAACACGTGCACACACACTCATCTTCACCAGAATATGCAGGACTTCACATTTATTTGCGAGGCATGAGTGAGAATCGCATGCTAAAGTTAGCCAAGTAAAATGCAGGAATAATTTTTGCTATACACTTTCCTGACTTTGGTGATAGGTAGAATTTGAAAACAATCACATAATCATAGCATCCCAGCCTGGGATTAAAATTGATCAGGCAGAGGAAATCCCTCCTTTCCCCTGTTAATTCGCACACTATAGACATTACACAAAAAACACTGTTTTCTATACTGTAGCTCTACGGTATGTGCATTCATCAAATGATGAAATAAGTCATTTAACCAGAATCCTTTCATTTCATTTTCTTGGCGAAAAGGGAAGCTTTCCCATTGAAGTCCAAGAAACGTCTAATTTCCTCAACCAAACTTCTTTCTTACGACTTGGACTTACGACTTTCTTACGACTGTTCTTCGCTGCTCGAAGGGGACGCCACGGAAGTCCGCAGCTAGCTGTAGCTATAGCGCCAGGAAGGCCATTTCGTCCGCTTCTGTTTGCACTCGCCCCCGCAGTGGCTTCGTGCCTGGTTATGCGAGTACACAGCTTCGTTGTGAAGCAAGACACGTGTTTTATTCAGACACAAGTTACAATGTACGTCCCTCCCTGAGACTCAATAAGGAAAAATAACCAGGAGGGAGAAGTTTGCGTTGGGAACATTTTTACTTTACTCTTCATTTCAATTTGCGTATGTTAAGCCTGGAGTACAGACACAAGTTTGGAGCAACTAATGTGAATGTGCACCAACATTCATGCACCACAACATAGTTGGACAAGCGCTTGTGGTTAATTTGAAACATTTTAAAGACCAGGGGCTACATGTATAAACACGTGCTGAGCAGAAAAATGCCCTCAGAAAGCCGCATAAGCGAGTTTTCACACAGAAATCCAGATGTATATTATAACACGTGCTGTGAGAATCTGCGTACCCCTGCACACGAAGGACACCATACGTACGCAATGTTTGGAGTCTGTGTGATATGGTGACACCGTGACAGAAAGGCAGAGGTACAAAATGCAAAATGTTTTTTAAGCAGATTTCTGACTTTCACCCTGAGCGTTCTTTTACAAATTATTTTACTCAGAGTTTTATACATGTGGCCCCAGGAATTCGATTTGAGACATTTAATGTGTGATGCCCCACAACTTCTGTTTAGTAGAAGAATTGTCTGCGCTATACACGTTTCTGAAGGTATTATTTCCCCTTTTGAGTTATTGTGTCAGCTCCTGTCCTACCCTGCTAGCTAGCTAGGTGGCTATAGCCTATTGCTAGTAATAGATGGCTACAATGCTATCCAATTAATTGGGTAACTATTGTTGAAGTGGTGTAATCAAGATCGATTAAGCACTTTTCCAAATAATTCTAGCCACACTGCTAAGTACTAGGGCATAGGCTGCTACTTTAAAGAACATTTTGTGTTATAGGAGCTTACAAGGACCCATAAAGCCAACAAGCACTGGTTTTCATTTGTAATGTTCACGGTAAATACAAGGACATTGACTTCTTGGGAACAGGATTGACTGTTTTTAGTTTTAGCAGGTAATTCCACCGATTACTGTGGCCTTTGCCTAAATCTGCAGTGTAGGGCTTACTATTAATATTTTATTTCTTACTCTGTTCCTGAAATACTGTTGGTATCCCAGGGAAATAAATAACATCTCAAAAAGTGTTGTTGTACTGTATATTTAAGTTTAAGTTTTTTTTTTTAGAACACACTGACGGTGGAGATCAATATTGTGATATTTCTGTGTTATTCACTGCATGGCGCACGGGTGTAGTACTATCTCAGTGGAGGTACTTCACTAATTAGGCTATGCTTTCCTTGCATTGCACTCCATTTTTAAGAATGCTTAAGGTGGACGGGATATCCAGGCAGCCAACTCGTCGTGAACTCCAGGGAACCTGGGATACTTTTAAATGTCATCACATGTACACCCAGGTTAGCATCAGGCCTACTGGAGAGCAGTTAAAGCCTAGGTATTGCTCACATAACTCTGAGCCAGTCACTGCCGGTAAAATGGGTTTAAATATTTACTTTCTTACATAACTCATATATTACTCCTTTAAACAATCCTTTGGTTTTCTTTTGTGGGAATGAGGGAGGTTTTCTGTTAGAACTCCTATTGACGCTTGACCAGTCAAGTTCAAGCGACAGGTTGAGTGATGGCTTATCAACTAATCAGAATTGAATATTTGTTTTACCATAAAAGACAGGCTTCCTACCCCAAAGGGTGTATGTACAGTATGTATATACGTATGTGCGTATATAATATACATTTATATACAGCAAGTCTTTAAACTATTTGCATTTTATTTTGCAGCAGTATGCATGTAAACCCTTGTTTTCATTTTCGTAGTAGGAGTTTGTAAATAATTAATGTTGTAAATGTGACGGTCTGTGATACCTAACCTGACGCTAACCTTGACACAGTGCCGGTCATGCAGTATAAACATCCCATCACTGCTTATTACTGCATATCACCATTAGTGTCATTTTGTCATCATCCATAAACGTACAGCACACTCTTAATCCACTGGCCTATTAATGGCTTTTGTCATATTCAACACTTATAGCTCAATTCCCAGCAATAAATCTGGGGTTCACCCCGCATCCCGATGGAGAGATTTCTCTTAAACGTGAAAGAAAAGGCCGTAATGGCGGCCGGGGGACGGCGGAGGCTGTAGCTATCACACGCCACGGTTCGCAGGGCAGTAATTGAAGAGAGGCAGGTGGGCACTAAATAATAACAAGTCCCTCGTACCTTTAGTCTATGAGACTGTGTTTTCAGGATAGAGTGATACAGAGGAAGAGAGAGGAGGTGAAGGCTTGTAGGAAGAGAGAGAGAGAGAGAGAGAGAGAGAGAGAGGCAGTCTAAAGGGCAAACTTGACAGGCCAGGAAAAACTATGGTCATGCATCTCCACCCGTAGCTGGTAAACGGGTGTAATGCATTTACTGTACACTCAATACAGAGCCTCACTCTCTGTTTCACCACCCCCCCCCACCGCCCGCTCTGGCCCCTGCTCTCTCCGCCATCCTTGCTTCTGCAAGCCTGGACAGAGAATGCTTTTAATGTTTTATAAGATAAAAGAAGACACAGGGTACAGACACACTTGTGCAGCAACAAGCTCTCTCACCTCTTTTTTTATTTTCAGTCTCTATAAATGCTGTTTGATGGATAATTGACAAACAATATTAATAGTTTTGGAAGGGCATCCCCTGTGTGACGCTCTGTAATATCCTACACCCGCCATCCCCTGTGTGACGCTCTGTAATATCCTACACCCGCCATCCCCTGTGTGACGCTCTGTAATATCCTACACACGCCATCCCCTGTGTGACGCTCTGTAATATCCTACACCCGCCATCCCCTGTGTGACGCTCTGTAATATCCTACACACGCCATCCCCTGTGTGACGCTCTGTAATATCCTACACCCGCCATCCCCTGTGTGACGCTCTGTAATATCCTACACCCGCCATCCCCTGTGTGACGCTCTGTAATCTCCTACACCCGCCATCCCCTGTGTGACGCTCTGTAATCTCCTACACCCGCCATCCCCTGTGTGACGCTCTGTGATCTCCTACACCCGCCATCCCCTGTGTGACGCTCTGTAATATCCTACACACGCCATCCCCTGTGTGACGCTCTGTAATATCCTACACCCGCCATCCCCTGTGTGACGCTCTGTAATATCCTACACCCGCCATCCCCTGTGTGACGCTCTGTGATCTCCTACACCCGCCATCCCCTGTGTGACGCTCTGTAATATCCTACACCCGCCATCCCCTGTGTGACGCTCTGTAATATCCTACACCCGCCATCCCCTGTGTGACGCTCTGTAATATCCTACACCCACCATCCCGTGTGACGCTCTGTAATATCCTACACCCGCCATCCCGTGTGACGCTCTGTAATATCCTACACCCGCCATCCCCTGTGTGACGCTCTGTAATATCCTACACCCGCCATCCCCTGTGTGACGCTCTGTAATATCCTACACCCGCCATCCCCTGTGTGACGCTCTGTAATATCCTACACCCGCCATCCCCTGTGTGACGCTCTGTAATATCCTACACCCGCCATCCCCTGTGTGACACTCTGTAATATCCTACACCCGCCATCCCCTGTGTGACGCTCTATGATCTCCACCCGCCGTGGAGATCACAGAGCGTCACATCGGGGATGGCAGGTGTGACACTCTGTGATCTCATACACCTGCAATCCCTTATGAGATGGTCTGGGATGTCCTGCACCCGCTGTCCCGTGTAAGTCTCTGATGTGTGTGGCGTGTTTAATTCCCGTGGTTTCTGCGACTCTGTGGCTTGTTTAATTCCCTCAGTTTCAGTGACTGTGTGGCGGGTTATAATTCCCTCAGTTTCAGTGACCGTGCGGCATGTTTAATTCCCTCAGTTTCAGTGACTGTGTGGCATGTTTAATTCCCTCAGTTTCAGTGACCGTGCGGCATGTTTAATTCCCTCAGTTTCAGTGACCGTGCGGCATGTTTAATTCCCTCAGTTTCAGTGACTGTGCGGCGTGTTTAATTCCCTCAGTTTCAGTGACCGTGCGGCATGTTTAATTCCCTAAGTTTCAGTGACTGTGCGGCGTGTTTAATTCCTGCAGTTTCAGTGACTGTGCGGCGTGTTTAATTCCTGCAGTTTCAGTGACTGTGCGGCGTGTTTAATTCCTGCAGTTTCAGTGACTGTGCGGCATGTTTAATTCCCTCAGTTTCAGTGACTGTACAGCGTGTTTAATTCCCTCAGTTTCAGTGACTGTGCGGCGTGTTTAATTCCTGCAGTTTCAGTGACTGTGCGGCGTGTTTAATTCCAGCAGTTTCAGTGACTGTGCGGCGTGTTTAATTCCCGCAGTTTCAGTGACTGTGCGGCGTGTTTAATTCCCACAGTTTCAGTGACTGTGTGGCGTGTTTAATTCCAGAAGTTTCAGTGACTGTGTGGCGTGTTTAATTCCAGAAGTTTCAGTGACTGTGCGGCGTGTTTAATTCCCACAGTTTCAGTGACTGTGCGGCGTGTTTAATTCCAGAAGTTTCAGTGACTGTGCGGCGTGTTTAATTCCCACAGTTTCAGTGACTGTGTGGCGTGTTTAATTCCTGCGGTTTCAGTGACTGTGCGGCGTGTTTAATTCCAGAAGTTTCAGTGACTGTGCGGCGTGTTTAATTCCCACAGTTTCAGTGACTGTGCGGCGTGTTTAATTCCAGAAGTTTCAGTGACTGTGCGGCGTGTTTAATTCCCACAGTTTCAGTGACTGTGTGGCGTGTTTAATTCCTGCGGTTTCAGTGACTGTGCTGGCGTGTTTAATTCCTGCTGTTTCAGTGACTGTGCGGCGTGTTTAATTCCAGAAGTTTCAGTGACTGTGCGGCGTGTTTAATTCCCACAGTTTCAGTGACTGTGCGGCGTGTTTAATTCCAGAAGTTTCAGTGACTGTGCGGCGTGTTTAATTCCCACAGTTTCAGTGACTGTGTGGCGTGTTTAATTCCTGCGGTTTCAGTGACTGTGCGGCGTGTTTAATTCCAGAAGTTTCAGTGACTGTGCGGCGTGTTTAATTCCCACAGTTTCAGTGACTGTGTGGCGTGTTTAATTCCTGCGGTTTCAGTGACTGTGCTGGCGTGTTTAATTCCTGCGGTTTCAGTGACTGTGCGGCGTGTTTAATTCCTGCGGTTTCAGTGACTGTGCGGCGTGTTTAATTCCTGCGGTTTCAGTGACTGTGTGGCGTGTTTAATTCCAGAAGTTTCAGTGACTGTGTGGCGTGTTTAATTCCAGAAGTTTCAGTGACTGTGCGGCGTGTTTAATTCCCACAGTTTCAGTGACTGTGCGGCGTGTTTAATTCCAGAAGTTTCAGTGACTGTGCGGCGTGTTTAATTCCCACAGTTTCAGTGACTGTGTGGCGTGTTTAATTCCTGCGGTTTCAGTGACTGTGCGGCGTGTTTAATTCCAGAAGTTTCAGTGACTGTGCGGCGTGTTTAATTCCCACAGTTTCAGTGACTGTGCGGCGTGTTTAATTCCAGAAGTTTCAGTGACTGTGCGGCGTGTTTAATTCCCACAGTTTCAGTGACTGTGTGGCGTGTTTAATTCCTGCGGTTTCAGTGACTGTGCTGGCGTGTTTAATTCCTGCTGTTTCAGTGACTGTGCGGCGTGTTTAATTCCAGAAGTTTCAGTGACTGTGCGGTGTGTTTAATTCCCACAGTTTCAGTGACTGTGCGGCGTGTTTAATTCCAGAAGTTTCAGTGACTGTGCGGCGTGTTTAATTCCCACAGTTTCAGTGACTGTGTGGCGTGTTTAATTCCTGCGGTTTCAGTGACTGTGCGGCGTGTTTAATTCCAGAAGTTTCAGTGACTGTGCGGCGTGTTTAATTCCCACAGTTTCAGTGACTGTGTGGCGTGTTTAATTCCTGCGGTTTCAGTGACTGTGCTGGCGTGTTTAATTCCTGCGGTTTCAGTGACTGTGCGGCGTGTTTAATTCCTGCGGTTTCAGTGACTGTGCGGCGTGTTTAATTCCTGCGGTTTCAGTGACTGTGCGGCGTGTTTAATTCCAGCAGTTTCAGTGACTGTGCGGCGTGTTTAATTCCAGCAGTTTCAGTGACTGTGTGGCGTGTTTAATTCCTGCGGTTTCAGTGACTGTGCGGCGTGTTTAATTCCTGCGGTTTCAGTGACTGTGCTGGCTGGTTTTCGTTCAGCACAATGGATAGCATGACTCCTTGCCTCACTTTTGGTTTCCTCCCTCAACGGGGGAATCTGGGGTGGGTGCTGCTGTTCGGGTTGCACATTCACAGTGTGCTGACCCTGGATCAGTAGCCTGGTCCTCGATCTGCACTCCTGCTCTGAGCGGCTTGATGAATGCAGATCCTGGAACCATTTTGGTCCTGAGTTCCACGGATCGAAAGAGAAGCAGCAGCTCTAATTACACTCGTCCACTGCTTCCGTCACAGATTGCACAGAGACCATAGAATCAGAGTTATGGATTGTACAGAGACCATATAATCAGAAATACAGATTGTACAGAGACCATATCATCAGCAATACAGATTGTACAGAGACCATAGAATCAGAAGTACGGATTGTACAGAGACCATAGAATCAGAATTACGGATTGTGCGGAGACCATAGAATCAGAATTATGGATTATACAGAGACCATAAAATCAGAACTATGGATTGTGCAGAGTCCATAGAATCAGAATTATGGATTGTACAGAGACCATAGAATCAGAATTACGGATTGTGCGGAGACCATAGAATCAGAATTATGGATTGTACAGAGACCATAGAATCAGAAGTACGGATTGTACAGAGACCATAGAATCAGAATTACGGATTGTGCAGAGACCATAGAATCAAAATTACGTTTAGCAGTTGGTTGGGGGGAGTTGTGCAGCAGGAGAGGTTCACTGGCCTGACGAGCCTTTACTTTGTCATTACATCTGATTCACTGCGCTGATTTCAGCACTGCATGCAGGAGGTGGCGCTAGGGGGGGGTCTAGATTACAACTGAAATTAACATGGAGGGAATGTAATTGTCGCAGGTTATAAAATATGCATTTGCAATATAACCCCAGCATGGGAAGGACCTCTGCCATCCGCGCGGCGGGAAAATAAAACTTTCCCGTGGAGGATGACGACTGCAGGCGCCTCCTAGCTTTGTGCATCACACTCTGAGAAGTATTGATTTAGCTTTAGCCGTATAGGGCTGATCCCTCGACGATGTGTCGAGTCAGCCTTACATGTGATCCAGAAACACATTCACCCGTAAAGCTTGAGCAGATGGCAAGGCTAGTGCACGGAGCTCTGGGTGCAAGTCCAACATTACCGTACTCCACTTTAGGAGATGAGCACAGGAAATGTAATTGTTGCATTTCTTAATTTTGGGGGAAATTGCTGCTAAAGACCCTCGGAGGAAAGCAAAGTTGCCGGGGAGACGGCTGGAAATGGCCTCAATTAAAAAACGAAAATGAAAGGGGAGGTGTGTACCCATGCAGAAGAAGTTATCCTGTAAATCCCTCAGGACGTCGCGATAAAAAGATTGTTCCGTAGCCTGACGATATGAAGCCAGATCTTTATCTTCTGTTTTTAACCAGAAACCCCCCCCCCCCCTCCCATCACACACTTTTTCCATTTTGGGGACAAACAGCGCAGTGCAATGCTACAGGATTAAATCTCTGGTGGGACACAGTCATAGTGCCTTTATTATACCGCATTTCTTCAGTAAATAACCAGCTGTGCAAACTGGCCAAATGCATTAAAAAAGAATTTATGAATGTCATCCTTACAAGGGCAGGAAAACTCATAGGATAGTATGTGAGCGCTGGGGAATGGCACTTGCAGATTCGCAGTAAAACTGTTGCATTTATTGTGCAACTCGGATGCGGTGATGCATGGTAGATGAGTGACCCAGGCTTTTTTTTTAACGAAAGTCCTCTGCATCACCTCTCACAGATTCATGTACTCTGACTTGTTGCTCTAGCCACTGCGCTGTCTCGTAAAGGGGTAAACGCCCGATCTCCCAGGAGAGAGAAACATTTTACAGGCGAGCCGACGGAGCACCGTCGTCCCATAACTTTACTAGCAAACATGACTAACGCAAGCTTAATTGAAAACACACGCCCTAGACTCTCAATAATGGGAAATGTAACGAGGCGGAGGAACAGAGATAACGTTCCATGGTTACTTTCATAAATGCGGTCTCCTTAAAAACCTAGAACTAATCATACGATTAAAACTTTAAAAGGGCAAAATAAACCGCACACAAAACAGCACAACTAATACCAGAAAATACACCACAGAATAAACAATCAAACAATCACAATGAACAATTAATATCGAAGCCCAGAACAAAAGGAACATGGGCTTAAATAGCTCACCGGCATTACATCCCAGCTGTGAACGCTGATTACTTATTCTGTGAAAAGAAGGAACGGAGCCAAAACTCCACCAACGGAGCAGCACCCACGTATGGCGACCGAGGAACACGACCGCAAGGGAAAAAGGGTCATAAACCATGACAGCGTCTGTCTGAGATTACATCTGTCTGTCTGGGATTACATCTGTCTGTCTGAGATTGCATCTGTCTGAGAATGAGTCTGTTTTTCCACAGCCAGTGTCAACCCCTCATCTCCACTAGTCTCCAAGTGTTGAGCGCGCTGATGGGCTGATCCATCGAGTGGTAGTTACAGTGCGCTGGCCTCAGTAGAATGCTGTACTTTACAGTTCTCTTCTTTAAATGCGCTGTCCTCAGTAACTGCAGGTTTTAGATTCACAAAACATTTTCTTTTTTGCTGTTGCTGTCTCTGTGTTCCTGATGGTGCTTTATTCGAGTATGAAGACCGCTGCACTCATTTGTAAAGCATTAGAGGAGGCTTATTAGTGTGCATGCGTGCGCCTGTGCACGCACATTGAATCTTTGGAATATATGTTTGTGGGAATTTTTCAGATGCCACTATGCTAACAAAGCCAGCACTGCTAAAGTTGATTGTAATTGTTTTTAATACAATCAGTCAGCATGGTTTGTTCTCTGGTGGTATCACTGCTTGTCATTTTCCCCTATAAATCACAGTGCAAACCTACTGTGTTAACAGGACCAGTATCGGATTAAATGGATCGATTAAATTCACTAGTAGTAGGCTCTATTTGGCCTTTTGCGGCCTTGCTCTAATCAATTCATCAAACATACAGAAATAGATTTTCTCAAATCAATCTTCATTTGGAAATAAGATTGATTTCAATTAGGAAATGCACACAATTTGCCAGTGTTTGAAAATTAAATCTGAGCGTTTTACAGATTTCCAAGGTGTGAATAACGCGCGGGGTGGGAACTGAGGAGGGGAAACGCGGAAACAGGAAAGCGCTGCAGGAATACTCCCGACATCTGCGCTTGTCGCTCGATGTTATTGAGCAGGCCGATCCCTGAACGAGCAACCAGGGAACCCCTGCGCACCCCGTTTCCCTCCCCGCTCCATCGCCGGGCGCGATACGCTCGGCCGGGAGGGGAGCGGAACGGGGCTTTTCCGACGGCGCCTGTTGCGGGCGAATCCGCGCTAATCGATGCTGGGTCGCAAATTCCGCTCTGTGTTGTGCAAATGAAGCCAGGGCATCAAATAGGTTTAGGAGGGGAAAAAATCCCACCACACATTATTTCTGGTTTTGATCGATCGAGAGCGGCGACGGAAAGCTTTGATTTCATGCGAGCGTGCACGCTCGTAATGAAAGATCAGGAATTCCTTTGATACGTCGAGGCAGGCGGATGGCATATTTCACACATAAAGGGCAATTCTTTTGTCCGGAGATTATCATATTTATGATCCCGAATATAGAATTCATCCACGTTGTGTCCATAACCCTGCATTGCTGCTGAATTAGAACAGATTCTCAAGTACACAGCTGTAACAGACTATACATTAGCCTGACCCCCCCCCCCCCCCCCCCTTTTGATCCCAAGGCTTGTGGACTGTACCAAGCCAACGGGACTTCTGTGCCTGTGAAGGTTCGTGCCTGTGAAGGAGAGTTTAGGCGACAGCATAAACCTGCGCAGTGAGGTAATGGCTTTGTGAGCGGAGCTCCCCTGGACTCCTTAGGATCCTGCAGGTGTGTGGTGACAGATATGGGAAGTGAAGATTCTCTGTCACCACACTCCCAACCCAAACCTCACCCCCATCACTGTGTCTCTTACCCCCTCTATGTCCCCCTGCCCCAACCTCACCCCCATCACTGTGTCTCTTACCTCCTCTCTACCCCCCTGCCCCAACCTCACCCCCATCACTGTGTCTCTTACCCCCTCTATGTCCCCCTGCCCCAACCTCACCCCATCACTGTGTCTCTTACCCCCTCTATGTCCCCCTGCCCCAACCTCACCCCATCACTGTGTCTCTTACCCCCTCTATGTCCCCCTGCCCCAACCTCACCGCCATCACTGTGTCTCTTACCCCCTCTATGTCCCCCTGCCCCAACCTCACCCCATCACTGTGTCTCTTACCCCCTCTATGTCCCCCTGCCCCAACCTCACCCCCATCACTGTGTCTCTTACCTCCTCTCTACCCCCCTGCCCCAACCTCACCCCCATCACTGTGTCTCTTACCCCCTCTATGTCCCCCTGCCCCAACCTCACCCCATCACTGTGTCTCTTACCCCCTCTCCACTCCCCTGATCCTCTCAGTACGGGCTGACCTGCAGAGTGTCTTGTCCTCTCGCCTCAGAGTGTGTTTCCGGGCCCAGAATGACCTCAGGATGGTTGCCGCTCTTTTTTTTTTTGTGTTAGCGCTGAATGCTTCACTGCATTTAAGTGCCCCGGGGATCTAACCCAGAGATGCCTGTTCAATTGTGAATCACGTGTGTGTGTGTGTGTGTGTGTGTGTGTGTGCGTGCGTGCGTGTGTGAGTGCGTGCGTGCGTGCGTGCGTGTGTGTGCGTGAGAGCACTGGGAAAACAACAATACCCCAGAACCCCCCCCCCAAACCTAAGCATGACCGCGATCGCAGGGCTTCGCACCATCTGGGTCCGAAACTAACATGCACAGCAGAGTTTTTAACCTTTGTGGGGAGGGGGAGGTGGTGTTACTCAGAGACACCATCAAATGGACGGTGATTATGTCGTTCCTCTACCAGATTTAATGGCTTGTGCTGTAAAATGAGTAGCCTATAGAACAGATCAGGTGTCACATTCAGACCCATTCCACCTTCGCCCACTGTACTGTCCCAATGATTTATGAATGCTTTCAGAAGGTTAGGGTTAAGGTCAGGGTCACAAATTTAGGGCCAGGGCTAGGATTCAGGTTATGGACAGGGTTCAGTAACAGGAGAAAATGAAACTTAATGAAAGTGAAACGTGGGAAAAAGTCAAAATAAATTCTGCTGTGGTTTTTTTTTTTTTTTTTGCTTAAAACCTAATTGTGTCCCCTGTTTGTATGTGGCGTCTGGGCTGTTCCTGTCCTCTTCCTTACAGAACTCTCTCAGATCCCAAAAAGAGGAGAACACTCCTGGGAACGAAAGACCTCATCTCGAACCCCCCCAAAAGCCCCCTTCAATCAGATAATACATCTGAAACCATGTCCGGCTGCAACAGTACCTATGCAGTCGCTGATTCTCTGTAAGGAAAGGCCCATTTTACCGTCCGAACCCCACTGCGGAATGTTCCGGAAACATGGTGTTGCGTTAAACCTGACGGCAGGCAGATTTGCATAGATTTTGCGGCTGCACAGTTCTCCGACTCCCCTATGCCGCAGCGAAGCACGGGTTCACCTGTCCCCCATCACCTGCCAGTCCGGCGCAATGCGCACGGCACGCTCTCTCGAGCTCGCCATGAAATATTCAGGCCCTCCCCCTGCCGGCCCACGCTTGAGGAGAGACGGTGGTGGGAATAAAAGTTGTGTCTTCAAAAGGAGGGCATCGCAGAGTCAACATTTGTGTATTCCAAAGTTCCTTTCTCCCTCTGCCATTGCTACAACCCCCACAGTGCCCCCCCCCCCCCCCCCCCCCCACTCCTCCTGGGTCTAAATACAAAGTGACAACTCTTCCTGTTCCTCTACAAAATTTATGATGAATGTTTCATTAATCCTAGAGTCTTAAAACATGCTGTTCTCAGGGGGTTCCTCCGGTTTTTTTTCTTCTTAAATAAAATAATAAGAGTCCTGAGGAAAGAGATGTGTTGTTCTTCTTTTCTGCTTCTAAACACAATTTTTTCCACCAGCTCCCTAAAATGGCCGTCATTGTTTCTGCCGTTCCTCCATGAAGAGAAGGCATCCCGACTCAAAGCCAATGCTAATAGGCCGCAGCGTTGCTCGCGCACGCTCAGTGTTTCATATAAATGATGTGTCTCGCTGCGGCCAGAATAGAAAGCTCGGGAACCGTGGGCCGCGTTTTAAAGTGGTCGCGTCCTCCGAGAGACACAAACACAGCGCCACTCCTACCTGCTCGGCTCCCCGCTTTCCGCTCCACTCGATCCCACCACAAATGAGTCAGACGCAAGGCCGCGTGACCTCGGCACGCGGTGGAACGGCGCGCTAATGCGAGGTGCTGACCTTGAGGCCCGCCTCCCTTACCGCTCACGTCACCCTGTGCGGAGAGGGTGTGAGGGCAACACCTCTTTGGGTGCCACTTCCAACTGTTTTTAAAAACGGTTTTACCCATGTAAGTCCCCCCCCACTATAGTAAGGGAGCTGAGTACGGTGTGACTTTAAATGTTCTCTGCAAAGGAACTTGGTTTAAAAGTTTAAAAAAAAACCCAGCTGGGAGTTTGGTCTATCGAAAGAGTACATTCTCCCTTCATTTCAGCCAGCAAGAAAATGTGACCTTTCAGTCAACAACACTCTCACAAATAAATGTATTTTCATGCTGTAATGGGTTTCCCCCAAAATAAGTACATAAACAAATAAACTAACTAGAACATTTGGTGTGTGTGTGTGTGTGTGTTTAGATGTTTTTCCCCCTCACTGACTAATGCACTGAATTGGCCACTTACATTTCCGCAGCCTGTAAACAGATTGAACTGCGAACAATTGAGTTGCCAATGAAGATGTCCTTCAGCCGCCATGTGGCTGCCTGCTTTTAATGACCTGTATCCTGCTTCTGATTAACTGACCTTAACAAGTGGATTTAAAGCTTCTATTAAAAAAAAAAAAAAAAAACTAAAAAATACCATGACATAACCACATAATTATCTGTATTTACAATCTATGTGCTCCGGCTCCCGTGAAGTGCATTTTTTTTAACCGTCTGTGAAAGTCCTTTAATGATGCCCCCGCCTTCCTGCCCGCTTGTTTATTGTGCTTTTTGAGTCTCAGTCCCATTTTGTTTTGCGTTGTCATATCTTGAAGTTCTACAATTAGTGTGAGGGAAAAGCAAGCGCTGAAAAAGACATTAGAGAGTGCGCCGATTATTTCCTCTGTCAAGAAAGCGTGAGATAAACACACATTGGTCACCTGTGAACAGCTGGTTCCTATTCAGTGAGTTAAGACCATGGCCATATTATTCACCATTAATATGTACAGTGATTACTCACTGGACTCCCATTACCCAGTTGGCCATCTTTTCCTGGTGACACGTTATCCTGTCCAATAAGCTGAGGGGGGAGGAGCCAAATAAGTACCGATGGAGATTAGAAGAGGGGCCAAACCACCTTGTTAAGCATCGCTCTTGGCGTTCCGTCAAAGATGTCTTTACAGAAAGACGGGGCAGTCATCAGTCTCATTAGAGTTTAGAGCTGTTGATCAGGATTGCCCTGAAAGCCCGATTTTATCAGAAACTCTTGCCTTGAGGTTTATGGTGGGGGGATTGCATGCTGATCTCCCAAATCCATGATAAAGAAAAGCTGGAAACTCAAGGCTACAGGAGTTCTGAATCAACGGGCTTAGCAATACAGCATCAATGCGAGCCAAAGGAACGCATGTGCCGACTCTCATGTCTGATAAGCCAGTAGGCTCAAGTTAGCTGTGATAATCATTGATTTCTGGAGGAATGCTGCATGCAGGGATAGCACAGCATATGCTGGCCAAGGCAATGATTGCATTGATCAGTGTTGCTGTATTTTGAGAGACTGGCGTATCGCACTGGCTTTTTCTTTCGGAGGGGAAAAGGAGGAGGAATCGTCAAGAGTCAGCTAGCGAGCGATCAGTCCGTGGCAAAACCTGCACTCCTGGTTTCTGACTTTTCTCAAAGCTCTTCCCTTTGAGCCAAACTTTCCTCAATGCTTCATCTGCTGACTACAGCAGAGGAGCCCTGTTCTGTAGAGAGTGTCAACATCTACTGACTGCAGCAGAGGAGCCATCTTCTGTAGAGTGTCGACATCTACTGACAAAAGCAGAGGAGCCCTCTTCTGTAGAGAGTGTCAACATCTACTGACTACAGCTGAGGAGCCCTCTTCTGTAGAGAGTGTCAACATCTACTGACTACAGCTGAGGAGCCCTCTTTTGTAGAGTGTGTCAACATCTACTGATTAAAGTGGAGGAGCCCTCTTCTGTAGAGTTTCAACATCTACTGACTACAGCTGAGGAGCCCTTTTATGTAGAGTGTGTCAACATCTACTGACTAACTGAGGAGCCCTTTTCTGTAGAGAGTGTCAACATCTACTGACTACAACTGAGGAGCCCTTTTCTGTAGAGAGTGTCAACATCTACTGACTACAGCTCAGGAGCCCTCTTCTTTAGGGAGTGTCAATATCTACTGACTACAGCTGAGGAGCCCTCTTCTGTAGAGAGTGTCAACATCTACTGACTACAGCTCAGGAGCCCTCTTCTGTAGAGAGTGTCAATATCTAGTGACTACAGCTGAGGAGCCCTCTTCTGTAGAGAGTGTCAACATCTACTGACTACAGCTCAGGAGCCCTCTTCTGTAGAGAGTGTCTACATCTACTGACTACAGCTCAGGAGCCCTCTTCTATAGAGAGTGTCAACAGAGAGCGGATCAGACCTGAATGCAGACTTGCGAGTCCCACATTCACGGGGCCGGGGTGATGGGAGGAGTCAACAGCCTGCTGATAAGGGCAATTCTGGCCGTTCAATCCCCTTTTCCCAAGCCCTTTACAGTAGCCAATCACTGCCTCAGGTCAGGCACCAGTCACTGGTATGTATATCATAGGACACCCATGGCACTTATTGAATCATTATCAGCACTTTATCTTGTTTTAACATGTTTAACATGCAATCCAAAAGTGTTAGGACAGTGGCACATGTTTTGTTGTTTTGGCTCTGTACTCCAGCACATTGGATTTGAAATGGAACAGTGACTAATTTGAGGGTTTTTACATCCATATCAGGTGAACTGTGTAGCATGTGTAGCCATTTTTACACATACACCCCCCCCCCCGCCATTTTAGGGCACCAAAAGTAAATGGACAAATTAACATACACTTACATAAAATCATCATATTTAATATTTGGTTGCACATTCATTGCATTCCATGACTTCCTGATGTCTGTGACCCAGGACTCTTGATATCATATGTTCAGGTACTCTTACAAGCAATACTATAACCTCTCTGAATTTAAAAGGATCTCTATGGGAATCCTGACTCATTTTCCTATTGAACTTTATGGAAAAATAAGTCAGGAGAAATAACCCTTAAAGTGATCCATCCATATCTACTGCATACCTGGCAGCAGAGTGATGCTTTGAGGCTTGTTTGATACCTCAGACCCTTGATGACTTACAGCCATTTAGCTAACCATGTGTTCCATACTGTTCCAGTGTAATTTACAGCTTAATCTAGTCCCACCCCCCAATTCCCATAGAGATCCATTCAAATGCAGAGAGGTTATAGTATAGTAAATAAAGCAGTATTCTTTATACTAACATATATTAAAGCCACCACAGTGCTTATATGTCTCATATTTTAGAATTGATATAAGACTAGAATGTTTTTTACTAGAGCCAGGCACAGGCAGACATGGAGAAGCTCTCTGTGACATCTGTAAATGTAGGAACTTTCAAAGTGTCCTTTGAAACAAATGAGTCATCTTCTATTAAAAGATGAAGTATTATTTATGTTAATGAAGAGGGCGAATCTGTCCATCATGGCGGAGTCCGGGAAATGCATTTAAAGTGATGAGAAACGAGGGGCTGCCGCGAAAAACCTCACCTTACGGGCCAATTCCATGTTCAGCTGTAGGCTGAGAGAAACGCTCTCACCTTTACAGCATCCGCACAGCTGTTCTTTCTCAGAAAGGAACAAAACAAGAGTGGGTAGGAACAGCATGAATTTTAATACATCGTTGCCGCTTTTGTGCTTAAAATTTCTTTATTTTTAAATCCATGCTTGGATATGCTCTGTGCTGTCGGCTCAAGACGTAGACGCTCGCCCCTCAGGAACCCGAGCCAATAAATGCCAATTACAGACAGACGGAGCGTCGTGGATGGCGCAGCCCGAACGCACTTCAGAATG
Source organism: Synaphobranchus kaupii (assembly GCA_029718625.1). NCBI lineage: Eukaryota > Metazoa > Chordata > Actinopteri > Anguilliformes > Synaphobranchidae > Synaphobranchus > Synaphobranchus kaupii. The sequence goes on along the minus strand of CM056378.1, from coordinate 38,981,620 downwards.
TGCTTGTTTGTTTGAGTCGCTGAAGGACGCACGTGCGAGGCCGCCGCGCCGCTCGCGGTAATGACAGAGCGCGGGCGGCCGCGCTCTCAGGCGCGCGGCACAATGTGCGCAATCAATTGCTCATTTGTCAACTCGATATCGCGCAAATGATGCGACTCCCTTCAGATTAATCTATTTTTAGTGCCAGCCTTTTCCTTAAGCCGGCGCCGTTTGTGCGTTCGGATTCCTCTGCCTCCAACCAATGGCACTTAATTATATTTCTGTGTTCATGCTTCTCCCTTGCCCCCCCAACGCACCCATTCACTTGGAATTGTTAATGCGGCTGTGATAATTGAGAGAACAGGAGTGTCAGCCCGTGTGAGCAGCCAGCCATATTACCCTTATCGTCTTCAGGTTTCCCCCAGCAAATAAAATATTTAAACCTCCCTTGTTTTATTTATTTATTTTACATTTAACCGAGCGAGCATTACTACATCTCAAGGCCGATATAATTTTGTTGCTGTGGGTTGTTGGTAATCACCTGGGACTGCAGATTAAAATAAACCCAACTCTTCAGGTCAGGTCACACTTAAAGAGTTTGAGACAGTACGGGCTGCATAAATTAAGCCGCAGCGGTGAATTTCAATAATCGGCATAGAGCTAATAATAAAACATGGCTACTGGTACAAAGCCACCTGAAATTTATACAGTACACTGAGTAGCACGTTGAGAGAGACTGCATATTGATGACCTTTTCAGAAGATGGTTCTGCATAAATTAGACCGCAAATAAGCTCTTTTTGTTTCCTCGAGGACACAATACAGTTTTGTTGATTTGTTTGAGGTTGTTTTACTCTGTGCTCATTGGTTTGCCCTAATCACTGTCACCGGGCAACATAGCCATTTGGGTGCATCTTCTCTTAGCCGGGGGGGCACGCATCTAAATCGAAGAGTCCCAGGCCGGTCTATTCAGTCTAGCCACAAAGCGCGATAAAATATGTGATGTCTGAGTGAACATTATACTTATGTATTTATTTTCCATGCCTTGTAAAACATGGTGACAAAAGCATGAAAAAGCAGACAAAAGAAGTGAAGAAAAAAGACTCCCAAACCTGTTATTGAAGAGATAAAACAGACCCCTCTGTAGGCAACCTGAAAAGGAGCAATAATGCTGAAAAATACCAGCCGCATTGCTGATAGGGATAGGGACATAATCAGTTAAGACCAAAAGTCAAGTAGTAGGGTGGGCTTTTCAGAATAAGAGCTCTTTAAAGCATGTACTGTATGTATGTAGCATGCGGCTTCCTCTGGTGAAATAACACTTGTGGAAATGCCTATCAGTGCCGCAGGAAGCTTTTCACAACATCGTTTGTGTAGAGTTCTCATTTTGCCCCCCGTGGTAATGCTAGCTCGTGTAATGATATGCATTTCCCATGATGCAATGCACAAAAGGAAAACTTGCAGATTTGATAGAATGTGTCCAGCTGTCTGGGCCTGGGGTGGCCAGTCTTATCTGAAGAGAGCCGTTGTGGGTCCAGGTTTAATGTTTTAGCCCAGCACTACGACGCCTGATTCTACTTATCAAAAGTCTTGCTTGAAGACCACGATTAGTTAATTTGTTGAATCAGGTGTGGTAGTGCTGGGCTAAAACAAAAACCTGCACGCACATCGCCACATTGGACGGCCCTGCTTAAGAGCAGGGCATCAAAACATGTGAAACTTGAGACCAAGATGGAGAGTTCCATTTCCTGTCTCAATTTCTACCGCAGTCCCCACCACACACCAAAGTGCCAGGCTCTCAAAACACATGCGCCACAGAAATACTTGTATTTACAAGCACCCTCCTCTCATACGAACCCGGACCGAATTGAGATACAGCAACAATTAATTGTGAAATTGACAACTGTTGCAATATAACAGTGGCAAATACAGGTTTCTCTGATTTTAATTGACAACTTTGTTATTAACAAATGGAGCTGATGATCTCATGTGGGATCAATTAAAATCAGAGAAACCCGTATTTGCCACTGTTATATTGCAAGCTCATTATCATTGACAAAGATGTTTTAATTAAGTCTTAGCACCCTACTTGGTTTACTATCTGGTAGTGTGTGTGAGCGCTTAAGTCTTTCTAAAACAAAATGATTTTTGTCAGCCAAAATTGCTTCTAATGCACACCAGCAGTATCATGCAATCTGGAAGTGCAAGCAAAGTTTTTCCAAAGGCATTAAGCCCCCCGGCAGTATCTCCTGCACTCTTATTAATGGGAGAGCTCCACTTCAATAAGGGATATCTGATAAAAAAAAATACTCATTAAGATTTTTTTTCCTTTCAAGGGAAATGAAAGTTGGTTAGAGAGACTTGAGTTCAGTCGGATATTTATTTTCCCTCCCTAAGGTCATGCGTCCATCACGTGTATTGCTCGTAAATCTGCAGTGTCTCTCTGAAATGCACGCACTTAATTGAGAGTCAGAGTGTGGGGCCCGAAGTCGGGACCCATGGCTTGTGTGGTTTGCAAAACCTGGTTTTAAATTCATAGGTTACTTTACGTTAACTTTACCAATGCCAAGCCTCTCTCTCTCTCTCTCCTCCCCACTCAGTTTTTTTCACATTTTGTAAAGGATGCTCTGTAAATGCAGTGGAATAAAATTCTGTTTGAGAATGCTCAGACATAAATGATGAATCCTCAGTGTGCTGGAGGCTCTGCATTTACTGTTGAATGCACATGCATGTAGAAGCACACACACACACACACACACACACACACACACACACACACACACACACACACACACACACACACACACACACACACACACACACACACACGTACACACTCACACACACACAAACACACACACACACACACACACACACACACACACACACACACACACACACACACTCACCCACACGCACTCACACACATACGCACACATACACTCAAAGACACACACTCACACACATGCACAGATTGCACACACACACACACACACACACATTAAATATATATGGTAATCCCTGTGATGGGGGGAGATCAAAACAACTTAAATGGACTTATTTCCCACGAACTGTGACCTGCAGAGCCTGCAGCGGTGACTTATTGAGCGAGCCATAGTCAGAATTCAATAATACCCCCCCCCCCCCCCATGTTCACCTCAAACAGGGATTTTTTGCACGACTAACATAGTCATTTTATTATGGCCGTGACAACACAGCATCCATTTTTTAAATTTATTTTTTAAATGTTGTTCCTCAGTGCCTCCCTTGGCAATAAAAAACACACCTAAAATAAGCAGTTTTGTCTGCCAAGTTCAGAATTGCAATAGTCTTTTTCTTTAAAAAAAAAAAAAAAAAAAAAGAGGCTGAATTAAAGATTTTACATTTGGTTAACCTGTTTTTACATTTCAGTTTGTTGACTTCTGTAAGTTATTAAAAAAAGTAGCAATTTAAAACAAAATACCAAGTGGAGTGCTTTATATGTGCATTTGCCTTATCTCTGTCATATTTTAATTTATGTGCGCTTGATATGCATCCCCCTCAATGAAAGTTCAATCGGACCATTTATAAGAAAAAAATTAAACATTTGTGCTGTCCATTGAATCAGAGGATGTGGTCCAGTTAGGTTGGCATGATAAGCTAAAGCTAAGCTGATTGGATGTTGCCTGGTACCATCCTTCTGCCATTAAACTTTCTCCTCTCTGCGTTTCCCCCACGCCGCATTCCCCGCCGATTCCCCGTTTGATTTATTATCTTTTTAAATTATTTAACTACATCCATTATGCACAGCAAGGCATATTCCCATTGCCAAATCATTTATTTTATTATATTATAGGCGTCTATTACCGCTTTCCTTTAAAACTACAGAGTAGGAAAGAAGTTTTTATGGTTTTATGGTCATTTCTGTTACTCGATTTCTGTTACGCTTGATCCCCGTAAACGGGCACCATACAAGATGCATTTCAAGAACGCTGAGGAACGAGAGCATTTGGTTGTAAGATAACATTTTGATAACCATAAGGGAACGATTTCTGGCTCAGAGTGAGCAGGGGATCGGAGGCAAAAGTCCACTAGGGGGTCTGAGGCTATACTCCTCCTGGGGGTCTGAGGCTATACTCCACAAGGGGATCTGGGGCTACACTCCACCAGGAGCTCAGAGGCTATGCTCCACCTGGGGGTCTGAGGCTATACTCCTCCTGGGGATCTGAGGCTATACTCCACAAGGGGATCTGGGGCTACACTCCACCAGGAGCTCAGAGGCTATGCTCCACCTGGGGGTCTGAGGCTATACTCCTCCTGGGGATCTGAGGCTATACTCCACAAGGGGATCTGAGGCTACACTCCACCAGGAGCTCAGAGGCTATGCTCCACCTGGGGGTCTGAGGCTATACTCCTCCTGGGGATCTGAGGCTATACTCCACAAGGGGATCTGGGGCTACACTCCACCAGGAGCTCAGAGGCTATGCTCCACAAGGGGATCTGGGGCTATACTCCTCCTGGGGATCTGAGGCTATGCTCCACAAGGGGATCTGGGGCTACACTCCACCAGGAGCTCAGAGGCTATGCTCCACAAGGGGATCTGGGGCTACACTCCACCAGGAGCTCAGAGGCTATGCTCCACAAGGGGATCTGAGGCTACACTCCACCAGGAGCTCAGAGGCTATGCTCCACAAGGGGATATGAGGCTACACTCCACCAGGAGCTCAGAGGCTATGCTCCACAAGGGGATCTGAGGCTACACTCCACCAGGAGCTCAGAGGCTATGCTCCACAAGGGGATCTGAGGCTACACTCCACCAGGAGCTCAGAGGCTATGCTCCACAAGGGGATCTGAGGCTACACTCCACCAGGAGCTCAGAGGCTATCCTCCACAAGGGGATCTGAGGCTACACTCCACCAGGAGCTCAGAGGCTATGCTCCACAAGGGGATCTGAGGCTACACTCCACCAGGAGCTCAGAGGCTATGCTCCACAAGGGGATCTGAGGCTACACTCCACCAGGAGCTCAGAGGCTATGCTCCACAAGGGGATCTGAGGCTACACTCCACCAGGAGCTCAGAGGCTATGCTCCACAAGGGGATCTGGGGCTACACTCCACCAGGAGCTCAGAGGCTATGCTCCACAAGGGGATCTGAGGCTACACTCCACCAGGAGCTCAGAGGCTATGCTCCACAAGGGGATCTGGGGCTACACTCCACCAGGAGCTCAGAGGCTATGCTCCACAAGGGGATCTGAGGCTATACTCCTCCTGGGGATCTGAGGCTATGCTCCACAAGGGGATCTGAGGCTATGCTCCACAAGGGGATCTGAGGCTACACTCCACCAGGAGCTCAGAGGCTATGCTCTACCTGGATTTGTAATCTCATTCACTGTGATTTCATGTGTAAATGTAAATTAAGTAAACGTGAAATAGTGGCGTTTGTGGCATACTCAGCTAGATTAACTTGATCGGACTATTTTAACTGTTACAGTGGTCGTAATACAAACAAATTATACATATTTAATGATCTTATATGTACAGTCAATATTCCATTGGGTGGTGCATTAATACAGTGAAGTTAAAGGTTGTATCAGCGATTTTGGGTGACGTCACTTCTGAAGCGAAATCCCAAACAAACATACTTATGAATAATTATGTTATGTTTTAAAAAATAGTGTTCAAGCATCCATAATTATAACCACGTTAATAACGTTTGTAAGAAACCAAACCGTTTGGAAATCCGTCAAGATTTCAGCGAGATAAGAGTATTAGCGTTTGTGCAGATCATTGTGATTGGTTGGAATACTGTTTATTTTGGTTTTGAGTGGTTGGTAGTACCATTTGTTTTTGTGTACGATCTCGGAGCATAGGCTGCCTACAGAGACGCGGTTTTTTGACTGCCTGCTTATGGGGCGGGCAGCTAGCAGATCGTGAGGAAAAATCAGATGAATGTGATCATTTATGTTTCCACCCAAAATCGCTGATACAACCTTTAATCCACTATATAATATAAATAATGCCACGCTGCCCCTATTTGAATATAAATGCAGTATAGTCAAAATGGCCTATCTCAATATAAACACAGTGCGGATGGCCTACCAAAGACAATGGACTCATTCTTATGAAAGCACAGACACAGTTGGCCCATATCCCCTAAAAGCCTGTCCAGTCAGTGCGACCTTCTATGCGATTTTACGGACAGCTCGTTTCGAGGCCATGGCAAAGTGTTGTTGAATGGGGCTTACCCACTAACAAGAGGGCATTGGTTGGTTCTAACACGGTGGGCCCCGCAGAATACTAACGAGGCCTGGGGCACCGTCGTCAGACAATAAGGGCATTGTGCTCTAACCAGGGCTCGACCCGGGACACAACAACATGCCAATTAGGCCAGAGCTGCCCTGAAGTGGCGCTTCTCCGTTAGCCAGAACAGCTAATGGATCCCGTGATGTGTGTGATGTGTGTCTGCTCCTCAGTTATTGTCAGAGACATTTGATTTGACCCAAGATCAGCTGTTCGTTCTTCACATGTTTTGGGAGGGGCTTGGCCGACTGGCTCTATACGCGAAACGTCGGCCGCGACAAATTAACAAACTTAATTTTGTCTTTGACGGACTTACTTATGCTTGAAGACGGACAGGGGAAGCCCAAGACAACATCCATGTGTGCCAAAAAAAATGAGTAAAAAAAAAATGGCAGCGGGTTTCCATTTGAGTCCACCGCAGTGCCAAGGCTGTGGGCTCAGAGATAATAACTATGCTGTTGTTTCCTTTGTCCTTAGAAAGCCAAGCCAAGGATGCAGAACTTTCCCAGGTTTTTTATTGTGTTATCTTCCCTTCTTCTCAGCAGAACAATGGATTAATAAGCTTATAATAGTCCCACAATTGACTAAAATACTGCTATAATGAGTTGACCTGAATTATTGACGGCAAATCTTTAAATATACTGCCTCCCCCCTATTTTAATTAATCGTGGCCTAGAAATGGGGAAAAATAATAATCAGTCCTTAAATAACTGGCAGCTGCTTAAAATGAGAATTAGATTAATTTTCTGCTCGGTGCAATCACGGTGATTAGCACTGATTAGTTCTGGGAAGCATTTTAAGGGTGCGCCGCTTCCTCGAGAATTAATTCCCACGATATCGGGGTGCCGGTATTTACTCATCGGAATTGAAACGGGCAGGACTGGAAACCGCCGCGGTGTCGTTTTCCACGCTTAGCCCGTGAATGAATTTGCGGGTTTTGCGCCTCGATATCACGAGCCGTCCTCTTGACAAATCCCTGGATCATCCCCGCATTAGGGACCTTATTACCTGAGTAATCAGTGCGAACCTTTAGCTCGGATCAAACAGGCTCACCCACAGACAGGTGCAGTGCATCTGCTAAGGCTTGCCGGCATCATTAACTTTAGTGGAATATCGAGATGACCACGTGACCATCATTGGCCCTTGGCCTCATTAGACGAACCCAGAGAAAGCCTGAGATTGTGGTCTTTTTCTAGTTTTTTCACCTGGGCAGTTAATCATTTATATTGTATTTATTTCTTCCAGACATTTCTTCTCTTCATACAATTTTTAATGACAGGTTAAACTGGCTTGCTTGTTTCATAAATCTATCACGCTTTATTGTTAAATAATTGTACATTTACCTATGTGATTTTATTTACATTTATTATTGGTAAATGAGAATCGTTGTTTATTGGGACAGTATATTCTTCAACCGTCTCTGTGAATTGCAGTTGATCAATTACCGTTGATGAGTTGAAGCAGAGTGGGTGTTCCCAGATTTTTCCCCTGTTGTTTGGCTCAAAACGTGATGGACAGGATGGGCGACCAATGGTGTGAAATTGACTAAAAGGCACAGGTGTCAACATCATTCATGTGTTTTTATTTATTTATTTAATGAATAGCCCCCGCAGTGTGAATATTATTTTAATCTCCCTGCAGATTCTCAGTGGAATTGCTGCTTATTGTATGTACTGAGATTACTTCCTGTATTGTAACTTACATTTTTTTTCAGACCCAGCCATAGCTAGCCAAGATATGCTTGGGTTTTTATTAGCTGGCCCCATTGTATTGGCAAGTGCATATCATGCATTTTTAATGATAGCCAAAAATGTCATATGGGGTATATGGGGTAAAATTCATTTCTATATATGGTTGATTTTCAGCATTAAAGGTTTCAGAACAAATGAGTCCACACTTAATGCACTGGTAAATAAGACATTTTGATTTATAACACCCAAATCTGTTAAAAATGAATTTCCTATTATATAGCTAATGTGAAGTTTTTTTTATGTAAAGACCAACGCAATTAGAATAGGTTGCATAGACATTTTGTATTTGAAAGAGATTAAAGCGTTTCTTGTTATTATGATAAATGTGTGTAGCATAGCCTATCTGCTACTGGGAATATGAAAGAAAAAAAAGAAGAAAAAAGGCAAATCTCTTTAGAGATTGTGCTCGTCTGGGTTTAACCAATCAATAATCGGCTGGGAGGGGTAGCCTCCATTTCTCGCATCTGAAGCTGTTGGAGGATGATTTTGATGTTAGCTGAATTTGGTGATGAGGCCTATGCACAGAATTAAAAGCGAGCGTGTAAATATTGTGAAAGGAGAAGGGCATGTAGTGGTGAGGGAGAGACAAACCATGCTCTTCTTTCCATTATTAGTTTTAGTGTTTCGACGTCTCGGGGAAGAGCCAGCATACTAGCCGCGTTAGCTCGGCAGCTCACAGCCGCTGCTCGGGATTCAGGGGACACAGCGGCTGAGATGCGTGACGAATTAAACCTGTACGGGTCACCGACAGCAGACATCTCGGCCTGTACCGCGGGAGCGGAATGAGCTCCGTGTACCTAACACAGAGGCGTCAGCCCCCATACCTGGTCTGGGAGCTGCCGACGGTGGAGATGGGGAGCGCGAGAGGAGGAGGGAAAAAATTACAAATGCTTCTTTTAATAACCGTCGCGTCTTTCGCCGGCTTGCTCCGGGACGGCGCTCGGACGTACATCCACTTACGTAACTCGTTAATAGTGAAAACTTTATTCAGATAAACTCCCAAAACAAACTAAAAACCAACAACTAAAAAAAGTGCCTCGTAGAGGACCCTTCTCGTCACACCCTTTTGGAAATTAGGTCATGTTTCTCGAAAACAAAAGAGCGCGCAGGGGAATGGTTGAGCCTAAATAAAGTTGTTTACTGGGATTATATGGCTCTTCTGTTGTTTCAGCAGGAAAGGCTCAGGGAAGCATGAATGCAGTATTTTCATATGTAGGGACCTTACAGCAAGTGCAGGCAAGAAAACCTCATTAAACTACAGACAAGAAATAACGTGTACAGTAATTTAATGGCGCTACTGCAAGTGCTGTGTTCATCGTATGTGAAATCATTTTAAATTAATAGATATGACAATATTACATTGCATTCATGCTAATATATTAATACTGAACAGTGAATAATAAAGCATCAATGCAAAATAGATAATGTGTTAAAAATGCAAACTCATACATGAGGTAAAAAAATAATATATAATTCAACATATTTATTAGTGTGTTTCTCAGTTTGGCGTTAGCTGTTTTTCTTTTTTGGAGTTTAAATAAAAATAAGCTCAATTACAGTAAATATTCTGTGGGGCCATTTCACTGATATGCAAGTCACGTGGTGCACAGGCCAAGACACACGTGTAGCTAGCACGACTGAATCACGGAGACACGTATGCATGTCACAGCAACTGTACATCAAAGGGGCCAGAAGCCAAGGGAGGAGATTTGTACTCACGCATTCCAGAGCATTCCGCGGTATTGATTTTGCAAACAGCATCGCTCCATACCCATATTCCCTATGGCCAGCCCTCTGGGACACCCTGCATTTGGGAAAATGAAGGTAGATGTAGAGGCCAAGCACTTTATGATATTGAGCTGTGTGTGTGTGTGTGTGTGTGTGTGTACAACTACAAAGAGAGCAAGGGCTGTGGGGGAGGCTATGACATAGTATTGGCCCTTTCTCTCCTGCTTACCGATGGAAAAATTGAGTGTGCGGCGTGTGTGTTTGTGGTTTTGTGTGTTAATGCCTATGCTGGCTGTGTGTGTATGTGTACGTGCTTTGAATGTTTCTTTGTGCGTGCGTGTGTGCATGTCCATGCATGTGTGCGTGCGTTTGTGGGTGTGTTTGTGTGCGTGGTTTTGTGTGTTAATGTGTTTGTCTGTGTGCGTGTGTGTGCGCGCTTGTGTGTGTGAGTGTGTGTGTGTGCGTGTGTATGCGTGTGTGTGAGTGTGTGTGCGCGTGAGTGTCTGTGTGTGTGCATGTGTGTGCGCGTGTGAGTGTCTGCGTGTACGTGTGAGTGTGTGTGCATGTGAGTGGGTGGATGGGTGGGTGGGGTCACAGATACTGACAGACAGGGAGATTTTGTGCCCTTTTACTGCCCTCTGCTCATTGTGAGTGAAGGCACAGCTCCTATTAGGGCAGAAACATGCTTATAATCATGGGGATGGGGGAGAGCTCATCCGCTCCCTGTCTGGAGCTCACTCAAAAACACGTCACACATTCACCATTCTCAGCCGGCTGGAGGATCAGGGCCTACAAAGTCAAAGCCCTCCTGCCGTCTGATCGCTCTTCTGATGCTTTAATCAGTCCCTGTGACCAAGGTGTGCCATTAACACCTTCCACTGAAGGCGCCCTGCAAGAACTGAACCGCAGAAAAAGCCCGCCGAACCACCCAATCAATCAATCCCTACTCTGCTCTGCTGTGTGTGTGTGTGTGTGTGTGTGTGAGTGCTTGTGAGTGTGTGTGTCTGCGTGTGCGTGCGCGTGTTTTTGAATTCCCTGCGGCATCCTGATGTTTTGTTTGCGCTTTACTTCCGGAAGCATAAGGGTCTGGTCGTGTGGACGAAAGTGAGCGGTGACAAAACATTTCTCTTAGGCCCGCGCTCCCTCCCACCTCCATTTCTCAGCGGAAAGGAGGTCGCGGTTTAATGCGCTGTGTCGTCGTGGACCTCGTGCTCCATGGGCTTTCCTTCCATCTGATATCTCCTGTGAGCCTGTCCTTTGCCCAGTTTTTTCTGAAAGTGTAGCTAGTGCGTTAACATAAGCCACAGTATGTATGCTGTCGTTGCGTTTTTTGACAGGAGATACCCCAAGAAGACTGGGGTCAGATTTCTGCCAACAAAAGACTTCAGGAAACCAGTTGAAATCAGAATGCCCATAAAAAAAGAGCAAATGCATGAAAACACCATTAGCACCCCAGTGATTTTTGACGCCTGTTACTGTTTGTTATAGTTTAACATTATGTGGCTGGTACTGTACACAAACTGCGTGCGAGAGATAGCTAGCCGTCACACCCGGCGGTCCATGAGCCTCATCACGCTCTGAGGGAATCGGCCAAACCAGCAGAGCTGAGGCTTTAGCCTGAGAGTTCCACACTTTTTAAAATAAACTTTTGTTTTGTGAAACACACAAGCCACAAATGTCTACTTTCATCCTGCAGGTGTGTCTGGTCAAATTTCCCTGAATAACTAAACCTTAAAATGTAGACAGCAGCAGGAATGAAAGTCCACAGCTGATGTGCTGTGATTGTTACTGTAATAGCAGGTGGCATGCTTTTTATAATTATTTTTCCTTTTTTTTTTTTTTGCTAAAATAGTAATTACCTTAACTGTCAGGCTTCCTTTCTGTAGATAAATTAGTTATCTACAAATTTAAAAAATGATACAAATAATAGATCATGCACTCAATAATATTCTTACCTATAATAATAATATATATATAATATATATAATATATAATAATAATAACAGGTGAGTACCTGTTTGGCAGGTGCTTTTGCCCAAAGCCATGTCATTATGACAAACACAGCCAAGTCCAAATCACAACGTTACCTTCATCACTGGACTAAAAGGTCCAGAAAAATGTTCAATATTTGAACATTTTCCTCTCTGTATTTTTATCCCTTATCTGTGCTCCGTAACCCATGGTCACAACTGCATTCCCGGTGTATGGGCTGGCGTTCGTTCCAACCGATTATCTCATGTTAACACGTTCACAAGTCACAATTTGACTGTAACTACTTTGTTATTGTATTTGGCAGACAGATACTCTTATAGGAAAACTTATTTTGAGCAGCGCACTTGCATTTTGGGAACTGTAGTTCCACTGGGAAATTATATCCCATATGTTGATGGAAGAAAATAGTATTTAGCCAATGCGTGCCCTCAACTTTTCAGTAGGTGACAGGTTAGTATTCAAATTCAAGTGCGTACGCTAAAGCATTCTTAATTCTTCCTGAACTGTGGGATTGACTTCATAAACAAGAACCCAGTAATATAAATAACATTTAAAACATGTTTTTTTTAGGTTTTGGAGAGCTTCTGTTCTTGTAATTTTTTTTGTCTGATTGCCAAACACCTCCTCAACACCTTTTAGCTCTGGTGAAACATTATAAATACGATACAGACCTAATTGCAATATTGCTGGAAAGTTGCGGTTTAGGGGATCTAAACATACATAAATGTTTTGTAAAAATGTTGCTAATTGTTGTTACTTGTACTAATATAATGCAGGTAACCAGGTTTAAAATCATGCTTCATGGATTTGCAATCTATATATTGTGGGTGGGAGGGAGAAAAGGTAGCAGGTAGCAGGGTTTGACATCCTGCTACATGATTTAAAGTCAGCACATTGTGGGTGGCAGTGAGAGGTCCACAAATATTGGCGCATTTGGAGAAAGGAGATTACACGTGGGCCGTGTGTTTGAGATTTATAAACCCCTCACGCTTCAGCAGGGCATGAGCTGGCTGACCACGGCACAAGCCTGGGATCTGTCTGTGGAATATAATGAGGCGCCGCAACCTCCCTTCTGATTGGCTGTTACCCACGGCAGACCTTACAGAAATATGTCAGGAATGGTTATCTCAGAACACTTAGGGCCACCTAGTGCTTGGGTTCTTTCTGTGAATTCAAAGCAATTTCAGCAAATAAGGATATTGGCATTGTTATTATTGTTGTTATAGTTATATTACATTCATATTGTGCAATAGTACTGTACGACACAATAAGGCATACAATGGATGTTATGTAACATCATCATTTGGATATCCACAAATAATATAATTAGGCTGAATATTCCTGCTGGTATTCAGAGAATATTCCGGGTAATAGTATTACTTGTTCATATCTGAATGCTGCATTCATTACGTACTAGAAGTAATATCATACTTAGGGCCTGATTTACTAAGACCTTTATTGGGTGCAGAACCTTTTAGCACACACAAAACTAATAACACAGCCAATGATTGGGGCAAAAAAAAATGCCATGACCAATCATTGGCCATGTTATTGGTTTTGCATGTGCTTAGTAAATCATGTTTTTGTGACATGCAAGTCAAATAAAAAGGGCCGTGTCCGAATCAGCACTCTTCCGCACTATTGAGTAGCCTTGAAGAGTAAATAGGACGAGAAAGTCATTGAGTAGGCGAAAAATTTTCAAATTGCAGTATACTTGAAACAACCGTATGACACACTTACTTCCGGGGTTTCGCTGAGTATATTTTGGAGTGCACATTTTGGTCGCATTAATATGACATGGGCTTTGTTATAAAAAATGAGGCGCAGCTTCGCTGACGTTTTCCTTCAAATACAATAAAAACAACACGTGACATGGCCGCACAAGGGTGGGACGTCTCACGATACTTCCGCAGCACGGTTGGAAAATACTATAGCGGATATTTTTCGCATACTGCTAAACAGTGCACATTAAACAGCGCACTTCTGCGAGTGCACAGTACGCAGTATGTTATGTGAACGGATCGGAACCACTCGCAAACACCAAAATTAGTAGGAATAGGCTATATTCGTAGTCGACAGAAAAGGGTCAATGTGCAGAACAATACAGGTAAGGCAGGCTCGCGGTCAGTTCCAGGCAGGGGTCAATGTCCAGCGAACAGGGCAATGCAGGATGAGCAAAAGCGAAGTCCAGGAACAGGCAGCAAATACATAGCAGGGGATCAGGAGGGCGAAGGGCAGGAGCAGGACTAAGACAGGGAAGGGCAGGTGGGCAGGAGGGCTGGAGCAGGGCTGGACAGGAGCAGGCTGGACACGCAGGAGAACAGGAACTGGACGGCAGTGTCGTGCAGAGACCTTTTGAGGGGCAGGTGCTCAAAGTGAGAAAAGGGCACATCAACCTAGAAAAACCATTTGGGGGACACTTCAGTGCTAGGGGCAACGCTCAGATTGATGATGACTTGTTGACTGCGCTCTCACAGCATGCCTTTCAAACTAAAAGTACATAGCAAACCTTTTTTTTCGGTACAATTTCAATTTCGCTAAATTAACCGCTTCCTACGTCCCTGAAAGGGGCACATCGGGCAAAAGGGGCAGGTGCTCGGGCACCCAGAGCCACCCCCTCTGCACGTGCCTGCTGGACGGGTACATAGGACTGGACACAGGGGCAGGGGACGGGCAGGGGACGGGCAGGGGACGGGCAGGGGACGGGCAGGGAACGGGCAGGGAACGGGCAGGGGACGGGCAGGGGACGGGCAGGGGACGGGCAGGGGACGGGCAGGGGACGGGCAGGGAACGGGCAGGGAACGGGCAGGGAACGGGCAGGGAACGGGCAGGGAACAAACCACTGGAAAGGAGTGCAACAAGCACGAATGCAGGGCACAAGATGATCTGGCACAGAGCACAGAAACAGAGGAGACTAAATACCAAACTAATGAAGAAACAACGAGGACCAGGTGAGACGAAACAAATGAGAAAACACAATTCAGGTGCGTGGAAGTGGAGACACAAAATGGAGGGAGAAAGGGAAAACACGGAACGGACTACCAGATAGAAAATAAAAATACACGGGAAAAACCAGAACAAGACTAGGACGTGGTGGCACGAGACGTGACAGCAGGAGACAGTGCGCAGTAGATAAGGCTCTGATTCGGATTTCATTGCTGTCTTTTGCTTGTTTTTGAGATTTTCTTTGTTTATTTTCCAAAAGTAGCTGAAGTCAGCCGGTCTGCCCCCCAGGGGCTGGGAGGGGAATCACAGCCATGCCCTTTATTTTTGCTCTTTTCTCTTTTTCTTCCATTGCCTTGCAAAGTCCAGTGAGTCCTGCCTCTATTTACTCCTCTCTGCCTTCTTCCCTCTTTCTCTTCCCTGTTCTCTCTCCCTCTTTCTTGCCTCAGTTCCTCTGCCTCGCTTTACTTTTCTCCCATCTCTTTCTCTCATTCCCTTGCTTTCTCCCTCTCACTCTCCCCATCTCTCTCTCTCTCTCGCTCTCTCCCTCTCACTCTCTCTCTCTCTCTCTCTCTCTCTCTCTCTCTCTCTCTCTCTCCCTCCCTCCCTCCCTCCCTACCTCTGTCCTGCCAGTACCCCAGCTCAGGGGACACGGTGAGCGGGTCTTTATCTCCTGGAAACAGACACGTCCGATTGCTTTCCTCTGGGCTTTCATAAGAGTGTGTGTGTGTGTGTGTGTATGAGTGTATGAGTGTCTGTTTGTGTGTGTGTGCACGCATGTGTGTGCGCGCGCGTGTGTGTGTGTGTGTGTGTGTGTGTGTGTGCAAGCACGTTTGATTTTTCTCCAGTAAAATCCAAAAGCTTCCCTCATTCCCACCGTGCCTCCCAGGTTCTGAAGTCTAGAACACGTTAAACATGTTAAAACAGTTATTCATTTATAATTCATGTGAAAAAGACGCAGCCAACCAGCGCTGCCCCCCTGCACCCAATCCCCCTATTTAAGGGAGCATTTCCTGCAGACTTGCTTGGTCACTCTCCTCTATTAAACTCAGACACGGGAGGCTTACTGGACTGAATTTCAGGAAGACACACGACCAACCCCTCCCCTCCTCCCCCCACCTCCTAATCTCTCCTTTCAGCTGCCTGTAATGTACCCTTCACCGCGGGGGGGGGGGATGTGCATGTATGGAACTGGAGGGGAGGCGTGCGTGTGGAACAGGTGAAAGCTCCACAGACAGGTGCTCAGCACACTGTTCCATTAGAGTGGGCGTAGCGAAGCACTGGATTACCAGGAGCCTTCATTAAAACCGCACACCAGAACACCGGGGGGGGGGGGGGGGGGGGCTGTCTCCTGTCTGTCTCCTGACCGCTCTTCATTCACAGTCTTTCGTTCCTCTAAAGGCGATGCGCGGGTCAGATTCGCCAGCACTTTTGTTTGTTAGCCCCCCCCCCCCTTCTGTCACATGTTGGCTTTGTGCTGCTAGAACGCTAGAACACGTCACGAACCAAGAATGATGGGCTCAAGAGCTGCTGCCAGGGTCGGTCACGTGGAGTGGGGAGGGGCTTGTGACTGATGTTATCGGTGTTATGGCCGGAGTTATTGTAATTGGAATGGCCCCGGGAGTGGATCGGAGCCTAGGCCGGCACCCAGAGACCACTCCCACCCCCCCAGCAAAGCGACGGGACATATCCCCAGCAGATTCTCCCGTTTTCAAAACAGAACGCAAAGCACGCGATGGTGGATGACGAATGGCTGTTATGACGCAGGACGGCTGACACGGGATCGAGGCACGGGGTAAAAAAAAACATGATAATAATAAAGTTAATCGTCTTCCTCCAGGAAGGCGATAACGAACAATAAACAGGGCGTCATTCTCCTCTTTTATCACCATAATCCTTTATGAAGTAATTATGACGGCAAGATGATTTGGCAGCCTACCCCCCCACCACCTCCCGCTGCACCCCCCCACCCCCTCCCCCCTCATTTCCATCTGACCACTCTTTCATTAAAAAGTCTTTGACAACTCTTTATTTTTTCTTTTAAATCTACTGATATTCTATTTTTTCTTTTGATTTTTACAAATTTGTCTGTCCTTGGATTAGTTTAAGCCATTTTCAGCTGCTGTGGTAATCCGTCTTGGCCATCACTAGGCAGACATACAGTTAGGACATAATAATGCATAATAATAATTTAGTCCGGGAGGAGCAGGAGGCCAGGTGTGGGAGTTAAGGGAGGAGCAGGAGGCCAGGGGTGGGAGTTAAGGGAGGAGCAAAAGGTCAGGGGTGGGAGTTAAGGGTGGAGCACAGGCCAGGAGTGGGAGTTAAGGGAGGAGCTGGAGGCCTGGGGTGGAAGTTAAGGGAGGAGCAGGAGGCCAGGGATGGAAGTTAAGGGAGGAGCACAGGCCAGGTGTGGGAGTTAAGGGAGGGGCAGGAGGTCAGGGGTGGGAGTTAAGGGAGGAGCAGGAGGCCTGGGGTGGAAGTTAAGGGAGCAGACCTGCCAACCTTGGGAAAATATTTTGAGTACCACAATAGTGTAACGCTCACACGCTTTCGCACCACTTCGCTTTGCACACGGTCACACCTAATATTTCATTATATGATGTGTGCTTAAACTGATAATCATAAGTGAATTGCATTCAATTATTTAATTATTAAATTAAAATGGAAATCATGTACAGTATCAGTCAAAGGTTTGAGTACACCTGCATAAAACCATTTTTTACATGTTTTATTTTGTATATTGCAACATATGTTTTCATTGTCAAGTATTTACAGAAACTTGTGTTGCGATGTAAAACATTGTCAATTTTGAATAAAACCAAGTTTCTGGGCATGATTTCCATTTTGATTTAATAATTAAATAATTGAATGCAATTCACTCATGATTATCAGCTTATATAAGCACACATATCATATAATGAAAAAAATGGTATTCAACTGACAAACTATCTAGGAATGTATGTTGGTTTTAGCTAAATTATTACCTGAAGCTCCTTGGTGGCTGACAATGTGCAAAATGCATGGTGAGGCATTTTTGAGGGGCGGAGACACGGCCATTGCTCCTGATATTTAGTGAGGAACTTCTGGGGCGCATGCACTCGCTTCTTTTTAGTAACGTTAGGTCTGCTGCTCTCTCTCTCCGTGTCAGTATGCTCGTCGTCATCGGACATCATGATGACTAGTATCTACCTGCAAGGCTGGTCGGGTGACTGGCTGCAATAATAGTAATTATTTGCTACGTTAGCATCAGTTTATCACACCGTAGCCTTAAGTCTCGTAACGAGGCTAATCATGTCGTATGCGAGCTACGACAAACTAGTGAACAACAAAGTTACCGAACATGTTTAGCAATGTTTCATATGTTAACATTATGGTCACATTTCAAATATTTTTGTGCTTGATTATTACTCCCCCACATCCCATTTTACCTCAGCAATGCAATGCAACGTATGCCTCGGTCGATGATAAAGTAACGTTACCGCATCAGTGGATGTTTGTGAGTGAGAAGATTTGGGTCGGGGAGGGGCTAGTCTCGTCCCCAGCCTGTATGCGAGAACTCAGCCGAACTCACTCGAGTCGATTCCGAGACTAGGGAGGGGAGAACGTTACAGAAGCACAAGAGGAGGGATGTAATTTAAATACCGAATACATGTATATGTATATGTAATATATATATATATATATTATTTTTTAATTTGCGTAGTTTCAGCTGGAATTTCGTACCTGCGTATTTTGACCAAGAATTGCGTGGTTGGTACACAAAATGCGTGCAGGTTGGCAGGTCTGAGGGAGGAGCAGGAGGTCAGGGGTGGGAGTTAAGGGAGGAGTAGGAGGTCAGGGGTGTTAAGGGAGGAGCACAGGCCAGGGGTGGGAGATAAGGAAGGAGCAGGAGGCCTGGGGTGGAAGTTAAGGGAGGAGCAGGAGGTCAGGGGTGAGAGTTAAGGGAGGAGCAGGAGGCCAGGGGTGGGAGTTAAGGGAGGAGCAGGAGGTCAGGGGTGGGAGTTAAGGGAGGAGCAGGAGGCCAGGGGTGGGAGTTAAGGAGCACAGGCCAGGGGTGGGAGTTAAGGGAGGAGCAGGAGGTCAGAGGTGGGAGTTAAGGGAGGAGCAGGAGGTCAGGTGTGGGAGTTAAGGGAGGAGCAGAAGGCCAGGGGTGGGAGTTAAGGGAGGAGCACAGGCCAGGGGTGGGAGTTAAGGGAGGAGCACAGGCCAGGTGTGGGAATTAAGGTAGGAGCACAGGGCAGGGGTGGGAGTTAAGGGAGGAGCACAGGCCAGGTGTGGGAGTTAAGGGAGGAGCACAGGCCAGGGGTGGAAGTTAAGGGAGGAGCACAGGCTAGGGGTGGGAGTTAAGGGAGGAGCACAGGCCAGGTGTGGGAGTTAAGGGAGGAGCACAGGCCAGGGGTGGGAGTTTAGGGAGGAGCACAGGCCAGGTGTGGGAATTAAGGTAGGAGCACAGGGCAGGGGTGGGAGTTAAGGGAGGAGCACAGGCCAGGTGTGAGAGTTAATGGAGGAGCACAGGCCAGGGGTGGAAGTTAAGGGAGGAGCACAGGCTAGGGGTGGGAGTTAAGGGAGGAGCACAGGCCAGGTGTGGGAGTTAAGGGAGGAGCACAGGCCAGGGGTGGGAATTAAGGGAGGAGCACAGGCCAGGGGTGGGAATTAAGGGAGGAGCACAGACCAGGTGTGGGAGTTAAGGGAGGAGCACAGGCCAGGGGTGGGAGTTAAGGGAGGAGCACAGGCCAGGGGTGGGAGTTAAGGGAGGAGCACAGGCCAGGGGTGGGAGTTAAGGGAGGAGCACAGGCCAGGTGTGGGAGTTAAGGGAGGAGCACAGGCCAGGGGTGGGAGTTAAGGGAGGAGCACAGGCCAGGGGTGGGAGTTAAGGGAGGAGCACAGGCCAGGTGTGGGAGTTAAGGGAGGAGCACAGGCTAGGGGTGGGAGTTTAGGGAGGAGCACAGGCCAGGTGTGGGAATTAAGGGAGCAGCACAGGCCAGGTGTAGGAGTTAAGGGAGGAGCACAGGCCAGGGGTGGGAGTTAAGGAAGGAGCATAGGCCAGTGATGGGAGTTAAGGGGACTCGTTTGTCTTTCCACGAGACCTTTCCGTTATAGCCTCAAGTGGGCGTGCGCATCGCTGGGCAGGTGAAAGAGAGTTTTATGGGCCCTTTAATTGTGGCTGTTTGTAACGTGCCTACGGTTTGGCTTGGCTGCACTGAGTGCGCTGTTCGTCTCCGTGACGGCACTCTAATTGTCCTTAGATTTGGCAAGCGCACAGATCGTCTGGTGGAGCGTCGAATGCATCAAGGCGCCGGCAGTTTCCGGGCCCTCTCGGGAGGTAATTGACTCGCTCCAGGTGCTGTTCACACCCGTGTTCTTTCTCTCTCTTTCTTGCTCTCTCTATTTTTCTCTCTCTCCTTTTTTGTTTGTTGTGTATGAACACGCGGCACTGTCATTACGGGGGGGGGAACGTCTCCGGAATAACGGCCCGTCTCCATAAAAAACATCTGCCTCTGCGCGTTTTCCCACTTTAATAAAGGAAAGTTTGAAGGAGCGAGCGAGTGAGTTGAGTTTCTCTTTCTGTTTTCCTCCTCGTTTAAAACGAGCCGCCATTCAGTGCTGTCTACTGTAGCTTTGAAAATACTGTGGTGGAAGCTTGTTAAGTGGGAGTCTGTGTAATTGCTGTGCAGAAAGCTAGAGAATCCAACCGGTGAAGTAATTCTGCAGTGAAAGGACACAATCGCTGCTGTGGTCCTGCTATCTAGTTATGCCGTTGTGGTTCAGTCTCTACCACCACACAACATACGCAGTAAACTATTTCCACAAGTTACGAATCACCTTGCAAATACAGGGAGGCCTACATTACCAGTGAGCACTTTAGGACAGTCACATGACCCGAGGAGTCATATGAATCTACAGCGGTGCTTATGGGTAATGGTGTCCTCCTTGGCTTGTGAGGGCAGTACACTCAAACACATATGTGCACGTGCAGGTCCCCTCTTGAGCTGTGTAACAGGAGTGCTGTTAAAATCTGCATGTGTTTGTGGGTAATGTATGCATTTCTATCATTGTGATTCCCCCTGTTGCGCTGTAGTCAGGATCGAGTGTCCAGCAGTTTCATAATCCCGTCACTTGCATGTGCGAGCTGTGCGTTTGGGGGCGGGGGGTCAGCATTTCCAGGTGGCGGACGGCTGCAGCATTAACCTTAGAATCAGGAGTTGGGCGGAAAGTGCTGGGATGTGCATAAAAACTACAAACAAGTGGCTGGGATGGCAAACTCCGCTCAATTAGCGCCGCCCAAGGAACAGGGGCAGTTTATTCAAACGGCTGAACTCACAGAAAGCTCAAAGCACAGAGACTCCCAAAGGCTCGTAGACTGCATGAGATTCTCTAATTATGTTGTATTTGCTTTGAGTAAATAATAATAAAAAAACAACATCAACAGTAACACTCTCGACTGATACCCCCTTCTCTGACCTTCCATGTTTCTTTTATTTATTCATCTGTTTCTTCCCAAAAAAACAGGCTTTCGAATCACGACTTCCCAAGTTCTAGAAAAAAGAAATTTGAGGTGGATAGTCGGTAAAGAAAACCTAGCTGGTAATATATATTTCATTCGTATCTTGAGAGCTTTTCCTGGCTTAAAGGTCGTGCATATGAAAATATGGCAGGCTAGATATTAATGTGTACACTGCGAGATATACATCTGTATCGGTCACGGATATGTGGACATTCTGAAGGTCATATGGCGCTTTCGCAGGCAAACGGAAAGCTGATTATACAATATTGTTTAAAATGGCGTGCAGTGATCTGATTAGCAGGGGAAGCACAAAAGGCTTCGAAGTCGCCGTCTCTCGCATTCGTTTGAAGAGGTGACAGAGCCACACATTAGGATTTGTCAGTGAAGGGAAATTAAGGTGAGTCGCTCCATTGAAATTATAATATTATTTATGCAAATGGGCTTCTGCTGCACCCGCCTTGCTGACGGAAATGGATCGCCAGGAGAGAGAGAGAACACAATGAGCAGGAGATGGAGGGCGGCTGCGCTATACCGCCGTCCCGCAGAGCCACTTTCTTCCAGCTTCCATGAAATCCCGCAGACGTCTATGCCGCATTTCGGGCCCTTGGCCCATCGGTAGGGTTCGCAGGGGCCCGAATCACCATGTACCCACAAATTTGGGGATGGGGTTGGGGGTTGGGGGTTGGGGGTTGTCTGAACATAAAACAACATGGCTGCACTGATCCCAAAAATAACAACTTTGTTTTGTAGCTCTGCAAGCGTCGATGTTTGCTTTTTATAATAATAATAATAATAATAATAATAATAATAATAATAATAATAATAATAATAATAACTACTTGTATAGCCCCTTTCAAGCATTCAGCAAAAGTGCTTTACAGCAGTAAAAATAATACAATAAAAAATACTTAAAGTATTAAGTATTTAATACTTTAATTATTTAAGCCCTAGGCCTGTCGAGAGGCCCCACTCTGTGGGCCCATTGTTCTCTCACGTACAGGGAAAACCGCCTCACACGGGACTCAGGTAACAAACTGCCTCACACAGGACTCAGGAAATAAACTGCCTCACGTAGGAGACAATCTGCCTCACACAGAAGACAAACTACCACACATAGAAGACAAAATGCCTCACACAGAAGACAAACTGCCACACACAGAAGACAAACTGCCTCACGTAGGAGACAAACTGCCTCACACAGAAGACAAACTGCCACACACAGAAGACAAACTGCCTCACGTAGGAGACAAACTGCCTCACACAGGACTCAGGAAATAAACTGCCTCACGTAGGAGACAAACTGCCTCTCACAGAAGACAAACTACCACACAAAGAAGACAAACTGCCACACACAGAAGACAAACTGCCTCACGTAGGAGACAAACTGCCTCACACAGAAGACAAACTGCCACACACAGAAGACAAACTGCCTCACGTAGGAGACAAACTGCCTCACACAGGACTCAGGAAATAAACTGCCTCACGTAGGAGACAAACTGCCTCACACAGAAGACAAAATGCCTCACACAGAAGACAAACTGCCTCACGTAGGAGACAAACTGCCTCACACAGAAGACAAAATGCCTCACACAGAAGACAAACTGCCTCACGTAGGAGACAAACTGCTTCACACAGGACTCAGGAAATAAACTGCCTCACGTAGGAGACAAACTACCATGCACAGAAGACAAACTGCCACACACAGATGACAATCCGCTTCACACAGAAGATAAACTGCCACACACAGAAGACAAACTGCCACACACAGGAGACAAGCTGCCACACACAGGAGACAAGCTGCCACACACAGAAGACAAGCTGCCACACACGGGAGATGTTCTATATGAGCTAGCATCACAGTGCTTATTAGTTTTTTATGATTGCTTTGACTCATTTTGCACAACAGAGTTTCAATGTGCAAAACTCTTAACACAGAATGCTATACTGCTCATTTTGGGTTCAAAATGTAATGTAGCATGCAAAATAAAAATACCAGTGTCAAATCAGAGAATATTATATGCAAAAGTTTTTGGTCATAACGCACAATGCTATACTCCTAATCTTGGGCTCAAAATCATATATAGCATGCACAATAGAAACAACTGAACCAAATTAGATTGTATTTCATGCTAAAGTTTATCATAGTGTCAGAACAGTGGATATGTTTATCGTTGAAGTTTAATTATTGGTGCATTTTCAAATACAACAGCCATTATCCAATAATGCGGTCAAACACAAAATACTTGTTACCAACAAAGACTATGCAATGGTCATTTCCTCATAAATGCTTGAAATTATGTACAGCAATCATCCCCTGTGATAGACTGCAGTTTTGCGCTTGTGTTTTTATGAAAGACAAACAAAATATTATATTAGATTATATGAAGTTTAATCATTAAAGAAAAATCATACAGTAATGCAGTACTGTAAACGCAACTGTATTGTACAGTAAAAACAACAGTAAAAGCAAAAACAGTTATAGTAACAACAAACTTTACTGTAAAGTAAAAAAAAAACTGCTTCTCAGTGCTTAAGCAGCATTTTGCCTCTCCGCTACATTTGGCCACAGAATCTTGTCGACGTCGCATCTGATGTCTTCGTTGGCAAGACAGCGCTGGTAAAATCTTTTAGAGTGCCTTATCCACCCCTGACACTGCTGGGCTGTAATGTCATCGCATGCCTCATCCATGGTCTGAAGGAGCGTTTCCTGTTCATATGGACACCTATCGTATACCTTCCACCTCCAGGCCGAGAAAAACTCCTCGATGGGGTTCAGAAAGGGGGAGTAAGGTGGAAGGAATTGGAATCGGAACTCTGGATGGGCTGTATACCAGTCTTGCACAGCCAACACACAATGGAAGTTTACATTGTCCCAGACAATGATGAGCACCATCTGAACATTTGGCTGTACGAGACGGTTGTACAGCCCATCCAGAAAATGTATGAGGCGCACAGAGTTGTATGCCCCCAGCAGAGGGTCAGGCTGACCAATCAGGGATGGATGTGTGTGGGCCTGCCCAATGGTCTCAGGGCTGGGTCTAGGCAAACTAGGCATGTACAGTACCTATTACCTATATACTGTATATTTACTGTACATGGTCCACGACCATGACCACGACCATGACCCTGTCCTTCGTTACCAACCTCAACCTCACTGACCTGCTCCATGTTGTCAGAAACTGCCATCCAGGTTTCTAAGCAGCCTTATACAGATCCTTTCCAAAAAATTAGAATATCATGGAAAAGTTGTTTCTTTTCCATAATTCCATTCAAAAAGTGAAACTTTCATCGATTATAGATTCATTACACACAAAGTGAAATATTTCTAGCCTTTATTTGTTTCATTTTTCATAATTTTGGCTTACAGCTCCAGAAAACCCCCAAAACAGTATTTCAAGAAATTTGAATAGTGTGTCAAAAATCAGCATTTCAGAGAATGAGTGGAGTGGCTTGACTCGAGGAATCCGACAGTTGTAGCTCATGTCCCGGATACGTCTGTACGTGGTGGTTTTTGAAGCACTGACTCCAGCCTCAGTCCACTCCCTCTGCATCTCCGCCAAATTTTGGAATCGTCTTTGCTTGACAATCTGCTGAAGCCTACGGTCATCTCTTTTGCTTGTGCACCTTCTCCTGCCACATTTTTCCCTTCCACTTAACTTTCTATTGATATGCTTGGACACTGCACTCTGTGAACAGCCAGCCTCCTTAGCGATGACCTTTTGTGGCTTACCCATGTTCTGGAGGGTGTCAATGATGGTCTTCTGGCCAATTGTCAAGTCTGCAGTCTTCCCCATACTAAACCAAACTGAGATAAACATTGCAGGTGTTTTGAGTAAATTAGATGATAGTGTGACACTCAGTCTAAAACATTAATTCTCTGAAATAACTGAAGTAACTGCTGATTTTCGACACACTATTCTAATTTCTTGAAATACTGTTTTGGGGGTTTTCTGGAGCTGTAAGCCAAAATTATGAAAAATGAAACAAATAAAGGCTAGAAATATTTCACTTTGTGTGTAATGAATCTATAATCTATGAAAGTTTCACTTTTTGAATGGAATTATGGAAAAAAAAAACTTTTCCATGATATTCTAATTTTTTGGAAAGGATCTGTATGTAGTGGTATTATATATTATCAATTGTGTTGCAATGCTACTCACCTGGGCAAGGTTGTTGGACGTACTGAGACATGACTACAAACACCTGTTGAATTGATTTAGTGATCTGCATTTGTAGTAATAAACATTTGAACATTGTTGTAATATTAGGTGGCTGTATTCTGAGAATGGAGCATATGATTTAGAGTTTGGCACTTTGTATTAACAGTTTTGCACTTTGTATGTCAGCATAGGATGTAGTGTCCTAAGGTAAGAATTCTGCAAGTCAGTTTAGCACTTTGCGTTAACAGTTTTACACTTTGTATGTCATCATAAATGTAGTGTCTTAAGGTAATAATTCTGCAAGTCAGTTTAGCACTTTGCGTTAACAGGTTTACACTTTGTATGTCAGCATAGGATGTAGTGTCTTAGAGTATGAATTTTGAAAGTCAGTTTGACACTTTGCATTTTGAGATTTGAACATTGAAATTCTGCTGTGCAAAATGAGTCAAAGCAATCGTAAAAAACTGTAACTTGTAAATAATATACAACAATCAATTACAAATGCAACATTCATATTCATGGAAATAAAGACATGTACACCTAGAGATGTAGAGATACAAGGTAAAATACATCTTTAGAATGTAGACAGCGCTGTGTACATGAGCAAAATGGTACACAGAAAAGACATTTTGTGAAGTTCTAGCTTGCTGTGAGCCTTTACTGATAGCAGTTATATGAGGCAGTTTTTAACAAAGAAACCTGTAGAGAGCACAAGCTAATCGCACTAGCAAACAAAAATATATTTTAAACATACGTAATTGCTTTCACTAAAGGACAATTTCTTTCTACAGAATATTTATTTAATGTTATGATATTATAATCAGAATATTTCTTATTGATTTGCAGAAATAAAATGTTTAGTTACCCTGTTGATGTAAAGAGCACACAGGGCTGAACAATGATAACCTGTAGCCCAGCATCCATTAACATTTAAAGGGTTCAACCAGTTGAAACTTGAAATTAATTTAGTGTTTTCTGTGTGAAAAACACACTGACCTGACCAAACTTCACCAAATGCACTCCCAGCTTTTGGCCTTTTCAAAGCCGATTTTAAAAAAATATCCTTGGGCTTAAATAATTTTGATTTAATCATTAAACATAATCATAAATTATATAAACTCCTCAGGTGCTTATTACAGTTTTTTACGATTGCTTTGACTCATTTTGCACAACAGAGTTTCAATGTGCAAAACTCTTAACACAGAATGCTATACTGCTCATTTTGGGTTCAAAATGTAATATAGCATGCAAAATTAAAAAAACCAGTGTCAAATCAGAGAATATTATATGCAAACGTTTATCACAGCATCAGAACATTAGATATTTCAAACAATGAAGTTAGATCATTGATGCATTTTCAATATACAACAGTCATCATGAAATAATGCTGCCAAACACAAAATCCTTCTGATAAAAAAAGAGTTTCAAAGTGTTTTTTGGTCATAACGCAAAATGCTATACTCCTAATCTTGGGCTCAAAATCATATATAATAGAAACAACTGAACCAAATTAGATTGTATTTCATGCTAAAGTTTATCATTGTGTCAGAACAGTGGATATGTTCATCGTTGAAGTTTAATTATTGGTGCATTTTCAAATACAACGGCCATTATCAAATAATGTGGTCAAACACAAAATACTTGTTACCAAAAAAGACTATGCAATGGTCATTTACTCATAAGTACTTGAAATTATGTACAGCAATCATCCACTGTGATAGACTGCAGTTTTGCGCTTGTGTTTTTATGAAAGACAAACAAAATATTAGATTAGATTATATGAAGTTTAATCATTAAAGAAAAATCATACAGTAATGCAGTACTGTAAACTCAACTGTATTGTACAGTAAAAACAAAAACAACAGTAAAAGCAAAAACAGTTACAGTAACAACAAACTTTACTGTAAAGTAAAAAAAAAACTGCTTCTCAGTGCTTAAGCAGCATTGTGCCTCTCCACTGCATTTGGCCACAGAATTTTGTCAACATCGCATCTGATGTCTTCGTTGGCAAGACAGTGCTGGTAAAATCTTTTAGAGTGCCTTATCCATCCCTGACACTGCTGGGCTGTAATGTCATCGCATGCCTCATCCATGGCCTGAAGGAGCGTTTCCTGCTCATATGGACACCTATTATATACCTTCCACCTCCAGACCAAGGAAAAACTCCTCGATGGGGTTCAGAAAGGGGGAGTAAGGTGGAAGGAATTGGAATCAGAACTCTGGATGGGCTGTAAACCAGTCTTGCACAGCCAATGCACGATGGAATTTTACATTGTCCCAGTCAATGATGAACACCATCTGAGCATTTGGCTGTACGAGACGGTTGTACAGCCCATCCAGAAAAAAATGTATGAGGCGCACGGAGTGGTATGCCCCCAGCAGAGGGTCAGGCTGACCAATCAGGGATGGGTGTGTGTGGGCCTGCCCAATGGTCTTAGGGCTGGGTCTAGGCAAACTAGGCATGTACAGTACCTATTACCTATATACTGTATATTTACTATGGTCCACGACCATGACCATGACCACACACACGACCACGACCCTGTTCTTCGTTACCAACCTCAACCTCACTGACCTGCTCCATGTTGTCAGAAACTGCCATTCAGGTTTCTAAGCAACCTTTTATGTAGTGGTGAAGAGATTATCAATTGTGTTGCAATGCTACTCACCTGGGCAAGGTTGTTGGAAGTACTGAGACATGACTACAAGCACCTGTTGAATTGATTTAGTGATCTGCATTTGTAGTAATAAACATTTGAACATTGTTTTAATATTAGGTGGCTGTATTCCGAGAATGGAGCATATGATTTAGAGTTTGGCACTTTGTATTAACAGTTTTGCACTTTGTATGTAAGCATAGGATGTAGTGTCTTAAGGTAAGAATTCTGAAAGTCAGTTTAGCACTTTGCGTTAACAGTTTTACACTTTGTATGTCATCATAAGATGTAGTGTCTTAAGGTAAGAATTCTGCAAGTCAGTTTAGCACTTTGTGTTAACAGTTTTACACTTTGTATGTCATCATAAGATGTAGTGTCTTAAGGTAAGAATTCTGCAAGTCAGTTTAGCACTTTGCGTTAACAGTTTTACACTTTGTATGTCAGCATAGGATGTAGTGTCTTAGAGTATGAATTTTGAAAGTCAGTTTGGCACTTTGCATTTTGAGTCTTGTACATTGAAATTCTACTGTGCAAAATGAGTCAAAGCAATCGTAAAAAACTGTAATATGCTTTATTTATGGTTCTCAAGGATCTGGTCAGAATGTAACACGGGTGTATTGGTCCAGGTCAGAATGTAACACGGGTGTATTGGTCCAGGTCAGAATGTAACACGGGTGTATTGGTCCAGGTCAGAATGTAACACGGGTGTATTGGTCCAGGTCAGAATGTAACACGGGTGTATTGGTCCAGGTCAGAATGTAACACGGGTGTATTGGTCCAGGTCAGAATGTAACATGGGTGTATTGGTCCAGGTCAGAATGTAACACGGGTGTATTGGTCCAGGTCAGAATGTAACACGGGTGTATAGGTCCAGGTCAGAATGTAACACGGGTGTATTGGTCCAGGTCAGAATGTAACACGGGTGTATAGGTCCAGGTCAGAATGTAACACGGGTGTATAGGTCCAGGTCAGAATGTAACACGGGTGTATTGGTCCAGGTCAGAATGTAACACGGGTGTATAGGTCCAGGTCAGAATGTAACACGGGTGTTTTGGTCCAGTTCAGAATGTGACAGGGATGTATTGGTCCAAATCAGAATGTAACATGGGTGTATTGGTCCAGGTCAGAATGTAACATGTATGTCTTGGTCCAGGTCGGAATGTAACACACGGGTGTATTAGTCCAGGTTGGAATGTAACACCTGTGTATATTTTTTGGGTGGCTTGGCCAGAAAGCAGTTGGCACTGTGCTTTTTGACCATGTGGACATTGTAATGGGCTGTATTATAAATGCGCATATTTTAAATATGTATTTGCATATTGTCATGGTTTTTGACAATTTCTTCCCTTGTGGTTGTTTCCCTTGGTAGCCACGCGAGGGCACTGCCCTTTTAGTGGATGTTTGCTCCGCCCCGTCTTTATTGCAGAGCTTCTGTCAGCATCCACACCTGTGCGGGGTTAACTCGGAGCTATTTAAGCCCACGTTTCCTTCGTTCTGGGCTTCTGTATTATTTTGCATTATTTTGTGTTTTGTGTTTGGTATTAGTTTTGCCTTTGTTTGCCTTAGCTGGTATGGTTAGGTCTAGGCTCTGTAGGAGACCTCTTTGCTCCAATGTGTTTTATTGGAGTAATGCGGGACTTACTTTTGTGTATGTAGCTATTAGGACTCTTTTCTGTCGCCGCTTCCTTGTTTTTCCTTTTCTTTCTTTGCCTAGACCTGTTGCCTTTTCAGTCTCTCGATCCTCTCTCTGTCTGCTTACTTCCTTGAAAGCGAGAGGAGTCTTTGTTTGTTTGTGCGTATATTTATATAGTCATTTCTTACTAAGAGACAGGGCACTTATCATACTGAGAGGCAGGGCGTGTATTTTTTACTAGGCTTGCGTTAGTCATTGAGCCGGCAAATGTCCAGAACAGCTGTTCTGTTCGTCCTTCTGTACCTGTCTCCTTCCAGGGAGAGTGGGCAATTTTGTTCGGAACTGTAGTTCTGTTCGTCCTTCAGGTACGTGTCTCCTCACAGGGAGACTGGGCGATTTTGTTGACATGTGTGCGTGTGACTGCGAGTCTATGAAAGTAGCCATGGAACGTTAGATCTCTGTTCCTTTCGCCTTCTCGTTACCTTCCCCCTTATTGAGATGTAGGGCCATTATTTATCGCATGTCTTGCGTTTGGCACACCGCCGGTAGAGGTTAGGACATGGAGACAGCTTCCCTTCTATTCCTGCAGCAAGCAGTGCGCTCCGTTTAGAGTTAGGGAGTTATTTTTCACTTGTTGTGTTCTCCCCTTGCTTAGCTCTAATTTATGATCCTTCGTTTGTGTTACCTCCGAGGCAGCCCATTCTCTCATTTCACGTTAGCATCTCGTTGTTCACTGTTTAGTATACTGTTTGGGTATTCAGTGTTGGCTCATTGTGTTTACCGAGCTCGAGATTCGTTGGTCTCGTGTGCTGTTCACCCGGTTTTTGAGATGTAGGGCCATTAGTGTTCGCATGTCTTGCGTTTGGCACACTGCTGGTAGGTTAGGACACGGAGACTGCTTTCCTTCTATTCCTGCAGCAAGCAGTTCGCTCCGTTTAGAGCTAGGGAGTTATTTTTCACTTGTCGCGTTCTCCCTTTGATTGGCTCTCGTTTATGTTCCTTTGTTTGTTACCTCCGAGGCAGCTCCTTCTCTCCTTCCACATTAGCACCTCGTTGTTCACTGTTTTGTATACTGTTTTGAGTATTCAGTGTTTTTTAGCTCATTGTGTTTACCGAGCTTGAGATTCTTTGCTCTCGTGTGACGTTCGCCCGGTTATTCGGGTTGATTTCTGTTACTCCCCTTTTTCCTAGTTCCATTATTTCCCTCCAGTCGAGAGTGGGAGCTCGGTTATTTGAGTTGTCGTTTTATATTTCCTCAAATACGGGGTCTCTCCTTCTCAGTGGCTTTTCGAAGCTTAATGAATCCCCTTGCTGCGTTTGGTCCCTCGAACCTCACACGTCATGCCCCCTTATACATATACGTTTCATATGTAATACAGGTTGCTGACTTCTTTTACCCCTATTTCACCTGAAAAATCAACCTATGTGTAACAAGTATGGAAAGAGAGAAGCTTACTCAGAAGTCCAAGGTGAGATTTGAACCCCGCTCCTCTCAGTCGTCCAGATATTCCAAAGCGAACGCGTTACCAGTCAGCTAAAGGCGAAATCGCCGATAGCTAAGGGCAACGTCGTTATTTTGTGGGTAGCGTCGCCAGAGAGTGTTGACACAGTAACCTGCTACAAGGCCTTCGCTTTACTGCACCTCACTGTGCTTACTAACGAACTAGTCAAGCTACACCCGCTACATATGCCTCAACCATTTTTTTTTAAAGTTTATACATTTATTTAGGTGATATTTAGTAAAAAGAATACATTACTCCATCCCTGTTGATAAGGCCCAGATGTGTTGATAAGGATCAGGCTGTCAAAGAGAAGAGACGACTGACCCGCACTGGACAAAGGCAACCGTAACCCCCCCCCACAGTTGCCACGGGTGACTGTTATCATGGCGATGGATGCCACTGACAGCGAAAGCATGTTGAGAGCAACTCCATATGCCTGGGGGAAGGTGGGGGGGGGGGGCGTGTCAGGCCAAGGACCGAAACCCGCACAGAACAATTTGTCATTGTCGGCCCGCATTCAGCAAATGACAGTGAGTGCATAGCAACTGTGTGCTATTCATGGACACCGAATTTGAGTTGTAACAGTGCGGATTTAGCGCGTATGTCAGATGGCAATTTCATTTTTACGTTCTTTCACTAGCTTTTGTCTCAGCACTGAACTGTTGCCGAGCAACTCTCAGCCCTCTTTGTCCAGGTTAAATGCGTTGAGATGCCCGAAATCTACCAGGATTTAAACATGAAACTCAGGGGTTTACATCCACAGGTCTGAGAGGTGGAGTTCTGCTGCTGTAGCTCAACACTGCAAGGCCATTACAATTCAGCCATTTCAGGAAATTAACTGAAATTTAAATTCATGAATTGATAAAATCAGCAGCCAGTTTAGACCTTGGAAACAAGGTTTGTGGACTCTAGACAATCGGCACTTGTGTGCTGAGAAGCCCCAAATACTGCAGCCCTCCAGGATGCAACCCTGAGATACCTGCTTTTAAAGGTGTGAGAGTAATGTAAGTGTTACCGCACTGTTACGATTGGCAAACACTCGTCCACTCAGTACGCGCGACTCGGCGAGGCCAGCCAATTAAAAGGAAGCATGCGTGCCGGGGTCAAAGGGCACCCACGGCTCTTTCCCGAAAAGCCATGATGTTTACGTTCCAGCGTTCAGCACTTAAGGAGTACATCTAGCCGAAGCTTGGAATGAATTTGAAGGCCTTTGTAAAAGGTCAGTGTGTGTGAAAGGCACCCGAGGGAAGGTGTTTGTATCAGATGGCTGAGTCTTTCCAAGCTGATTTATAAGTGTTCAGTCAAACACATTTCTTCTGTGCTTTCCTCCGGGCCCCCCCCCCCCCTCTCCGTGTCCTGTGTGGATTAGGATATTTAAAGAAATTGGTTGCAAGGGACTAACGCAGTGTTTTATTCAAATGCGTCAAAGGAAGCCTTATATCCCGGTCCATTTCAACGCCACACGGTGCAGTGTAGCTTAAAAATGCAGTATATATACAATTATGCCATTAACCCTCCTATTATGTTCGAGGTCAATTTGACCACCTGAATGAGGCTTTATATGTCTCTCTTATTTTTTTCTTCTCCTGACTTTTTCCCCCATAGAGTTATATAGGACAGTGAGTCAGGAGAAATAACCCTTGCAGTGATCCATCCACATCTACTCCATATCTGGCAACAGAGTGATGGTTTGGGGCTCGTTCGATAGCTCAGACCCTTGATAATTTACAGCCATTTCGCCAGCAATTTACAGCTGAATCTAGTCTCAACCCCCAATTCCCACAGAGATCCATTCAAATGCAGAGAGGTTATAGTATCGCTTGTAACAGTACCTGAAAATAAGATATTGAGAGTATTTTGATGTTGATGAGTCACAGACTTCAGGAAGTAACAGCATGCAAAGGATATGCGACCTTATAAGAAATATGATACTTTAAAAATACATTAAAGCAAAGGGTATGACTACTTATGTGTAAAGGGGCGTGACGTGTGAGGGAGGAGGAGCCAAACGCAGCAAGGGGATTCTTAAAGCCCTTAGGCCACTAAGGCGGGATACCCGCAGATAAGGGAGGAGACAAGACAAGGAACAACGAACACACCACAGACGCTACTAACCGGCTAACTGTCAAACGCTAAGTAGAGCGCAAGGACAGGAATCTGAACAGCCAGACATAATACGCGCCCTGTCTCGGTAACGAGACACCATAACGGGCGAGTAGCGAAAAGACAAACATAAAACAATAAACAAACACCGCAAAATAATACGATGGTAAGAGAGGGGGCGAAAGGAACAGATCCAACGTTCCCTGGCTACTCTCAAACTCGCGGTCAAACACAACCGTGTCCACAGCATCGCCCAAGCTTCCCTAATGGAAGACATGCACCTAAAAAACTAACCAGAACAGCAGTTCCGTACAAAATCGTCAAAACTCCATGCAAGGAGAAAGGCACCGAAAGGAACGAACAGGACAGGCAGTACCGGAAATTTACCGGCTAGACCAACGCGAGATTAATAGAGAATAAGCGCCCTGCCTCTCTATGATGAGGAAATGTAACGAGGCGAACAGGAACAGAGATTTAACGTTCCCATGGCGAGATAAATAGGCTCGCAGTCAAATGTATTAAACCAAGAGGGTAAACACCCGATCTCCCAGGAGAGAGAAACATTTTACAGGTGAGCCGACGAAGCACCGTCGTCCCATAACTTTATTATCCACAGACTAACGCAAGCTTAAATTGGAACAACCGCCCTAGCCTCTCAGTAAAGGAATGAATGAAAACGAGGCGAAATGGAACAGAGATTTAACGTTCCATGGCGATATAAAAGGGCTCGCAGTCCAATGCATAAAACCAAGAGGTAAACACCCGATCTCCCAGGAGAGAGAAACATTTTACAGGTGAGCTGACGGAGCACCATCGTCCCATAACTTTACTATGCACAGACTAACGCAAGCTAAAATGGAACAACCGCCCTAGCCTCTCAATAAACGAATAAATGAAACAAAGCGAAATGGAACAGAGAGCTAACGTTCCGATGCTATATTAAGACACGCGCAGTCACACACAAACACGTCCACAACAACGCCCAAGCTCCATATAAAGAGACACACCCGGAGAACGAAACAGAACAACAGTTCCAACAAAATCGTCCCGCAGGTAAAAAGGACGTACAGGACGGCTGCAACAAAAGACCAACGCAAAATAGCACGACAGCCTCAATATAAATAAAAACCCTGAGTCACAACAAAGGGGAACGTAGTCCACGAGAAGGAGACAACAGGGAATAAACGTACCACGGCTACTTACTGGCTCACAGTAACACGGAATGGAGTAGAAGCAAAACGCCAGGTCTCTCAGTAAGAAAACCAAATAACAGGCGAAGGGGAACAAAGAACTACTCTACACTACCACAGCCCAGCAGAAGCGCAAACACCCAATCTCACATGAGACGACATGCACCTATAGGCGAACTGGACTAAAGTTCCCAACAGAAACGCCCAAATCTCCATACACGGAGAAAAAGCACACTATGGCGAAATAGAGCAGAGATTTACGGTCCCAAACTTCTACGAGAATATTAACTACCAAGCCAGTAAGAAATAAGCCCTGTCTCAACTAAGAGACGTTAAAAATAGGCGAATAGCCAAAACGGTACGAGAATACACAGCCAACAATAACACCACAGTACAAACAATTAACAATCAATGTCGAAGCCCCGAATGAAGGAAACGGTAGGCTTATATAACTCTCAGGGCCACTACACACAGGTGAAAATGCTTAACAAATGCTACGCCAACTCAGCAGGGCAGAGCAAGCATCCATCAAAAGGACAGCGCCCCCGCGTGGCCACTGAGGAAAACGACCGCATGGGGAAACAGGGTTGAAAACCATGACACTTATGCACATGAGAGATTTCAGTTTTTGATTTTTAATACATTTGCAAAAATGTCTAATAACAGGTTTTCACTTTGTCATTATGGGTTATTGAGTGTAGACTGATGGGCATAAATGGCAATTTTATCCATTTAAAATCAAATCTACAACACAGTAAAGTGTGCAAAAATTGAAGGGGTTTGAATAATTTTGAGTACAACTCTATGTTTTATTTTTTATCTCAGATTTTTGTGGGTGATTCTGGTGGCACTTTCCAATTCAAGTTTTAAAGGAGCTATATGTAACAAATTTACTTTACTCAATCATAAAATTAAGGAAACATGCGTCGAAATACTGGCTTCTCCGACAACAATGCTAGAGCCAGTATGTTCTCCTTTGAAATTTCCATTCCGGGTCGGAACGTCTGTATTTGTTTTGGCCTGTGTGATTCACTATTCTCCGAGTTGACTCCGAGTCCACTGCCCATTACAAACAACCAGATGTACTCCAGCACTCCGACAGCCGATTTACGAATGCCTAAGCTAAGTTCAACATCGTTTTCATTTAGCTAGATAGCTAAAGATTTAAATATATATATATGTATATAGTTACTCGCTAAACATACCACTAACGTTAGCTTATATCTGTGTGATCGTAAACATAGCCAGCCATGCATCTAGCTAACATTGACAGAGTTCTAAAAAATCTGTATGTAAAGTCATGTTGAAGCGTAATAGATTATAGAAATGTCTTCTGTGGATAAGTATTTACACTATTCATTTTACTTTTCAGGGGGTTTGTGTGCACAGCTTCCGAAGGCTGTGGAAATCATTGCTTCCTAAGATAACAAGGACATCACAGTTTGTTGGACTGGAGGATGGCACAGTGCTTGTCGAAAACTAGCAAAAACATCTGAGTAGCTACTTCCGAAGGCTCCCACAGATTAAGAGTTACCAGCACTTCAGGTAATTGTCATTGCATTATCTTTTCTATTTTATGAACATGGTAGTCAATGAGTGTCTAATGCAGTATGCAATGTTTGATGTCCTGTCTTCTTTCTATTACAGCTTTGATTCTCTGAAACCTGGTGTGGTTATGGCCAGACAGCATTGTGATGCAGA
Source organism: Synaphobranchus kaupii (assembly GCA_029718625.1). Classification (NCBI taxonomy): domain Eukaryota; kingdom Metazoa; phylum Chordata; class Actinopteri; order Anguilliformes; family Synaphobranchidae; genus Synaphobranchus; species Synaphobranchus kaupii. The sequence continues at coordinate 38,945,499 of CM056378.1, read as the reverse complement.
AGCAATAGAATTTCAGCTGCTGCGCAACACTAATGTCTGGCCCCCCAGAGATGGTCTTCCTGTGCCAGCCCCACCAGGACTATTTCTGCCAGGCAGAAATATATTTTTGAAAAGGTCAGAGAATTCTGCTCTGATGAGGCACAAAACATCACATGCCCCCCACCAAACTCCACAACAGCTCAGAACAAGACTCTCCGTTTGTAGATCTGAACATTGAACACTGAGCTATTGCACACTTGACCAGAGCAGGACCCTGCTATTGCACACTATTGTACTGTTGCAAACCTGACTTTGGACTTACACCATAAATACACCATTTAGCTTATTTGAATGTTGTCATTTGCATTATCCTTGAATTCTTCACTATCTAACAAATGGTTAGTTGTCCACACTTTCACCAATTAGGAGCCTATTGATTCACCTCAGCCTTTATTTTGTTATTTTTGCTATCCCTTTATGTAATTGTCTGTAATATAGTACAATGTGAACGTGATGCTCATGGCAGGCATAGCCATTTCTGATGTAATGTGGTTTAAGCCGGTTATAAATAGCCCAGGACGTCCGCATTTCCGACGCTTCCATATTGTCTTTTGTTTTGACAAGGAAAGCTGGTACGGTATAAGACAGACGGCTCGAGTTGGACCACTTTGCCTTCAACATTAAATTGTTGACGCAACGCGGGACTTGACTCTGATGTCTTAGAGTGTTAGGGATTCTCATTCTCTTTAAAGAACTCTCTGTCTTTGTTTTGTGAGTTTACCTGTCTCTCTAGTGCGAGGCAGGACTCTTTGCCGTTTCAGTTTTTGTTTGTCCTCTTTATAATACTGCTTTCATTTACGAGAGCAAGAGGTTGTTTCCTTGGTTGTTCTAATTCCTAAGCGCTCTAGCTCTTGAGCCTTTTTCTCCCGCTTCGGGTTGTTATTTGTTTGTGGCAGTTCATCTCTCTTTTTGAGAGCCTGCTCTAAACTCTCGTGTCCACGAGTTCGCCCGTTTGCTACGGGTTGTTTTGCATTAATCCCTTTGTGCCAGTCTTCCTCTAGTATTATCACTATGTGAGAGAGGAAGTCTGTTTCTTTTCTGTGTTTGTCTCTCCCCTACGAAGTTCGCTTCGTTTAGTGGTGTTTTTTCGAAAGCACTTTCTGATCCCTACTGTCGCGCCTGGTCCTTCGACCCAGTCACCTTACAGATTTGCATATTGCAGTGTATGAGACATCAATTGAAAGCTCAGGATTGGTACTTTCATAAACTATAAAACACAGGAAAATTACCCTGTGCTACTTGTGGACCGTTTTACCAGCACCAGTCACACATGTTTCTAGACAGAACACTTTCAATCTGTTACAGAGTACAGTAGGTATTATAGAACAACAACATAACTAATCACTAAACTAAACAGTCACTGCTTTTCCATCTCTTTTTTTCTTTTCTTTTTTTTAAAGTGTTCGTCAGCTCCCAAATGTCACCGTCCCAAGCCACCCTCAATCCAGTACAAAGTCCTGAAGGTATTGTGGTTGGCTGACAACCGTTCGTCGAGGGTAACGGGGGGTGCTCAGGGCCTCAGGGCTGATGCTCTTTGGGGTGTCTCAGGGAGTGTAGGGCCAGGGAGGCCAGCGGACGCTGAACTGGGGCCACAGGGACTCGGTGGGACAACAAGGTGCCCAGTGGGAGAGAGTTCAGGCTGCCTGATGCTACTGTGTGTGTCTGCTGACCACGTTGCGCTGTGACCATTGTCCCTTTAAGCTTGGTAACTTGGAGTGGCTCTGGGTGAAACGGGTATTGGAACTTGTTGGCAGGCTGGAGCCACCGAGCTAGGACCCAGTCACCAATGGCAAGTGGGGAAGGTGCATGACGGAGGCGCTTGTCATAATGGGCTTTCATTTTCATCTTGGCTTGTGTGTCTCTCTGCCTCATGCGTTCGTCAGGAATTGAGACAGGAGGACTTGGGATTTTGACGAGTACCTGCTGATTAAACAGAGCTGTGGCCGGTGGTTTCCCTGTGGCTCACTGTTTCCCAGTATATTGACCCTGTAGGCCTGAAGGAAGCGAGTGAGCTCCTGCTGGATGTCTTTGTTCTGCATTGTGGCAATGTAGAGTGTCTTCTTTAAAGTATGCATGAATCATTCCACTTCATCGTTGGACTGTGGCCAGTGGGGTGTGATTTTTCAGTGACGGAATCCCAAGTACGAAGCAAACTGGCGTTGCCATTTGTAGTGTGCCTGTTTGGAATAAAGTGCACAATGATTGATGCAAAAAAACTTGTTTCTTTTATTGTAGCATTCCTTCGCTCCTACTCACTGTTTTTGGTTCCCTATTTCCTGTCCCGCTATCCCAGCATGCCACACATAAAGGCGTAGCCCAACTAATCTGAACACTACACACACTACTGTGCTCACTATTTAATTCCACATACACACTATCGTGCTCACTATTTAATTCCACATACACACTACCGTGCTCACTATTTCATTCCACATACACACTACCGTGCTCACTATTTCATTCCACATACACACTACCGTGCTCACTATTTCATTCCACATACACACTACCGTGCTCACTATTTCATTCCACATACACACTACCGTGCTCACTATTTCATTCCACATACACACTACCGTGCTCACTATTTCATTCCACATACACACTACCGTGCTCACTATTTCATTCCACATACACACTACTGTGCTCACTATTTCATTCGACATACACACTACTGTGCTCACTATTTAATTCCACATACACAATACCGTGCTCACTATTTCATTCCACATACACACTACCATGGTCACTATTTCATTCCACATACACACTACTGTGCTCACTATTTCATTCGACATACACACTACTGTGCTCACTATTTCATTCCACATACACACTACCGTGCTCACTATTTCATTCCACATACACACTACCGTGCTCACTATTTCATTCCACATACGCACTACATACATTCATTTTAATGTTTATGCATATAAGCCTTGAAAAAGTGAAGAATTTAAGTATACTGTATATTGCAGATATTACAATGAAACAAAAATGTGCAATGCAAAAAATGCACTATGGACTGTGTGCGTGTACTTGCCAACAGTTTTGGCTGCTCACAGATAGAGTTTGGAGCAGATTAGTTGGCTCGTCTTTCTGCCATGCACAGAGATCTATTTGACAGCCCTTTTTTTCCCCAACAAGAAGTGAACAGGCAGTGGTATTATTGGCTGTGTTTATACCAGTCTTTCCACCCCCTTTTAAAATATTGTTACTGTAGGAGACACTCAATTGTTCCTTCAGTAAGTGAGAGAGAAAGAGGCAATACTATTTCACAGCCCCCCTCCCCACCTCCCCCTCCCTAATGTCCTGCCTGCAAAAGAGATGTTAATGAGACTTCCTGGTTAAATTAAGGTCAAACTAATAAAATTGATCTGACATCACTTGATAATATCAGCACAATCCAGGGTTTCCATCAGCATTATGGTGACCATTTGCTCTCTCTAAATCAGCAATATAATTAATATCTGCCAGAGAATCAGCCCACATACTCAATGTTTAATTAAATGTTGCCTTGACAGTCCTTGGAAACGAACAGATTATACATAACAAAGCTGAATAAACATATGATCCGATTGGAGATTTCGATGTGCATGCTGCCGTTCATTTTACATTATGGGAAATACAGCTGATGCAAAGAATTAACGTTGCCAAAAACACTACCAGCATTGTAACGCTGTACATGTGCGCGATGACTCCGTACCACTGCCATGTCTTCACTTTTCGCTGTTCCACGTTTCCATAGTGATAGGAAAACAATAATTTCCAGACATTGTCATGTTTTTGACGCCTTTTTCCCATGCGGTCGTTTTCCTCGGTAGCCACGCGAGGGCGCTGTACTTTTAGTGGATGTTTGCTCCACCTCGTCTTGATTGCGGAGCTTCTGTCAGCATCCACACCTGTGCGTGGTTACCTGGGAGTTATTTAAGCCCACGATTTTCTCCGTTCTGGGCTTCAATATTATTTTGCTTTATTTCGCACTGTTGGGTGTGTGTTTTATTTGTACCATTTGTGCTACTTGCCTATTCTAACGTCTCATTACTGAGGCAGGGCGTTTATTATTTCTGGCTCTTTAGTTACTTAGCTCGTAGAAGTATGGGACCGCAGATCTCTGCTCTATTCGCCTGTAAAATGTTTCTCTCTCCTGGGAGATCGGGCATTCACGCTTTTACTTAGTTACTTAGCTCGTAGAAGTATAGGGCAGCAGTTCTTTGTTCCATTCGCCTTGTTTGTTTTTCTTACTGAGAAACCAGGTGTTTGAGCTTCTACTCATTTGCGTGTTACAGTGAGCTTGTTAGTAGCTTCGGTACGTTTGTTCCCTGTTTTGTCTCCTCATGGACTACGTTTCTCCTTTGTTGTGAGTCAGGGTTTTTTATTATACTGAGAGGCAGGGCGTGTATTTTCTATTAACTTTGCGTTAGTCTTTTAGCCGGTAAATGTCCGGTGCAGCTGTCCTGTTTGTCCTATTCAGTACCTGTCTCCGTACATGGAGCTTTGGCGATTTTGTTCGGAACTGTAGTTCTGTTTCGTCCTTCGGTACATGTCTTCCTATAGGGAGACTGGGCGATGTTGTGGACATGTGTGCGTGTGACTGCGAGTCTATTAAAGTAGCCTTGGAATGTTAGATCTCTGTTCCTTTTGCCTTCTCCTGCTGTAAAATCCAGCTATGACCAGCTTAAAAATTGAGCTGGTCAAGCTGGGTATGAGCTGGTCAACCAACATGGCCAAGCTGGTCATAAGCTGGTCTTGCTGGACATGAGCTGGTCAACCAACATGGCCCAGCTGGGAATGAGCTGGTCAAATAACATGGCCAAGCTGGTCATTAGCTGGCCTAGCTGGGTATGAGATGGTCAACCAATATAGCTAAGCTGGTCTAACTGGGCATGAGCTGGTCAATTAACATGGCCCAGCTGGGAATGAGCTGGTCAAATAACATGGCCAAGCTGGTCATAACTGCTCTAACTGGGCATGAGCTGGTCAAGCAGGTCTAGCTGGTAATGAGTTGGTCATCCAACATGTTCAGGCTGGCCTTACGCTGGTTGGGTATGCGCTGGTCAACCAGCATGGTCAGATTTGTCTACTACCACAAGACTATTCCCTAATGAAATCTATGATGCCTTCTTAAGGTTCATGAAAACTGCATGGGCATATGTGTGCTTTGATTTTTGTTCATCCCTGGCAATGTGGCCAATCACAAAAAAAGTCAAAACACATTAACAGCAAATCACATTGCAGCTGTGGCTTTACGCAGTGAATAGTGAATGAAAAAAAGTCAGTTAATAATTGAGTAGCCTAAGTCAACAAAATAGGAGCATGGCGATTTGTGGGGGTGCCTATGACCGCACGGCCCTGTTCGTCAAACTGACTTTAAAAAGGTTGCTGGAACTTTCCGTCGTGGTGCAAGTCCCGCCCACTTCTCCGTCCCGCCAAAATTCCCAACGACGGTTGCTTCTTAATTTTTTTTCTTGGTGACACAATATATGTATGCATATGTCAACTTCTTTGATGATGGACTGAAGGCCATTGTCAATGGAAATGACATTCAGTATTTTAACTCGAGCAGCACCGTTGACTTCAGGCCACAGGGAGTTTATTGGATTCGCTGGGAAGACACTGAAGATTTTTTTAAAGGACAAATACTCATACTGAGAGGTAAGAATTACGTTAGCATCCTCGCTAATGTTAGTTTGAGCTAACGTTAGCCTAACTTGATTTGTAATGCGCTAACGTAATTAGCTAACGTTATCAACATGTGTCAGTCTGACTTACACTAACTATCATCACTGTAACGATAACTATCTACAGAGACTACCGAAGAGATAGATAATTGTTTGGCCGGTAGCAAAAGGATTAGGCAGGGTCCCAAAGGTGCTTGATCCAGTCCCCCACGAAGAAGCTGTCAACCCAGAAATGTCAAGCGACAGAGAAAGAAGAGCAATACAGGAGAAAACGGTAGGTTGGCAACGTTAACTTATAACCAAGTAATATAGCTAATCCGCATTCAGTAGCATTCGTGTTTAGCAGATAAACTAACATTACGTAAGCCTACGTTAAATAGCAATCTGCAGCTGACATTAAGGTTATGATGGGTAACTTAATTTAACGTTAGCTAACGTTAAGTTAAATTCAATGTAAATAACGTTAATGCTAGCTAACGTTAACGTTACCAGTACCAGCTGCATTCAGTTTTCCCCTTATGTTAACCTAGCTAAGGGAATCGTGTAAGTGCGTTGCTTAAAACCTATAAAATGTCTTCCTAAGGTAGCTAAGGGTTTTTCTAAATATTGTGTGGCTAACGTTAGCTATATTGGCATATCACATTATGGTAAGTAGTGTTAAACAGAGGAATCCCCACATTACAATGGAGATGGTTTGGATATCCCTTTTTTACGTGTCGCGGATTAATTCACTAACGTCAGGTTAATGTCATATTCGTAGCGATTCCCTTTTGTAGTTATCTACAGTCTTACTTAATGTTATGTTGTAACGTTAGGTTCAATAACTACTCGGTGACACCTAACTTATGGCTAACTGTATCATCTTGTTGACATTGCTTAAAGCATTTTTTTTATGTCGCTCTGGATAAGAGCGTCTATTAATGTATTGTAATTGTAACACCGCAGCAATGGTTGGAGGTATTAATGCTATTCTTATGTAACGTTAGCGCAATACTGAACCAATCAGTGAATTGGTTGTGAACAGTGAACTGAACCAATCATTTTGCCCTGTTTTAGTCACAATCATGTACTTAAAAAAATAGCGGACCTTTATTTATTCAGAGCAGATACTCATTTGCTACAGTGTTCCACAAAAGGGAGTATCTCACAGAATCCATAGACTAACTTACAGCACAATACAAACATTATGACAAGCAAGTAGACCTATGCCGATATCTAGATAAGAGAACAAGGGGGTATGCTACGAAGCAGGATTACTTAGTTAGCAGGATAACTGCACTGAGTAAAACCGGGAACAGCTCTTTTTGCTTCAGTCTGGGTTCCAGATTTGGGAGGGTTCCGGGTTTTACTCTGCAGTTATGCAGCTAACTAAGTAATCCTGCTTCATAGTATACCCCCCAGATCTAGTTAAATTGGAACTGGTAATCAGAGTTTAGGATTTCGTTGTATTTATTATATAAATTGTTATGTAGATAACTTGAAGCACTTGTCTGCATATTGACATTGAGATGTTTGTGCCCCAATTTTTAAACTGGTGTAGGGTTTTCTATAATGGCTATTGAATGACCATAATGACTATTGAATGAGTGACGGCATGATATGAGGTGGTAGACTAAAGATGATTTTTGTTGCTGAATAAGATTGTTTTTTAAAATATTTTCCTCCATGCGGGAGAGTAGAGGTTTATGATGGGATGCTTTGCCATTGGCAAACTTAGTCTTGATTAGGGAAGAGGTAAAAATAATTATGGCATGTGGATTTAAAAAGTAAATGTTTTTCTTTTGTTATTGGATTATCTAGGGTTTAGGCCTAAACTAGCAACAATTTATAGGCAAGTATAGGCTAGGGCTTAAACTTCAGGCCTGTCTAATGCTCTAGACTAGATGAGCATCAAACAAGTCTCTCTCTCTCTCTCTCCTCTCTCTCTCTCTCTCTCTCTCTCTCTCTCTCTCTCTCTCTCTCTCTCTCTCTCTCTCTCTCTCTCTCTCTCTCTCTCTCTCTCTCTCTCTCTCTCTCTCTCTCTCTCTCTCTCTCTCTCTCTAGCATAGGCAAACAAGCAAATCTACTTGCTATCCTCAAGGAGAGAAAGGACCAAATGAAGGCACAGTACAGCGGCCCAACCGAGAAATAAGCAATTCAAAAAAAGATTAACTGAAGTAATAGAAGAGAATGATACCTTGAAAAAAATATATGCAAAAGAAATGGTAAAAGAAATGGAAAAGGAAGTTGATCAGTATAAAACGTTCAACTTAAGTCTCCAAGCCTGCCTCACCTCGAAAATGTTCAACCCTTTATGTAAGTGTAATTTGATATTATGCGTTCTACTTCTATACTATCTTATGTTTTTTTGCATTTCTATGAGACAAATTCCAAAATTACAAGGTGAATTATAAGGATTATTTTTTTCAGCTCCCACTTTGGACTCCACTACTTCCTCACAATCAGAGAATGACACTCTGGGGAAGTCTTCGTCAGTAAAAGGTACGTGGATACACAATAGAAGGTGACTAAATTCTCAGCGGCAGTATCTCCTCATTAGCTCAGCCACTTGTTGTTCACTTGTCTTGTAATGTCGTGTAAAACAGTTTTCCAGTAAAACAGTCCATCACACAGAAGAAATGTTGTGAACTTCAAAAACTTTCTTCAATTCAGCGTTAAGCTCTCAGTCTTGGTCCGAAACACTCATGGTTTGATCAGTCTTCATTAAACTATTGAATAATACTGTTAATTAATACTATTAATACATAAGATGACAATGGCCAATAGCGAACATTATAAATACATACCTACAAACACAAAACTATTCCTTTGTATTTTGATATTTGCTTCTTTCCCTCTTTTTTCTTTTAAAGGCTGTTTCAAGGACTGGCTCGAGTCCAAGCATCTCCAAGACGCAGAACAAAAGGCAAGACTCAAAGATGGGTAGATACATGACAGAAAAGATTATGGACATTAATAAAAATATGAAGAAGTCTACTTCATTATGTAAAACAACAAATAATCAACGCACACCAGGATTCTAACTCGACTTCGGCTACTTTATTTCACAACTTACAAAAGAGTGAACAATGCGTTTCATTGCCTGCATTTTGACTGAGCGAACCTGACGAAGCAGCGAAACATGTTGTTTGCTCTTTTGTAAACCTTGAAATAAGTGAAGTTATAATCCAGGTGTGTGCAGGATTATTTGTCGTACATAGTTTATGATTCTTGCCCCAGCTAGCTCCTTGGTGGAGCACAGCAGTGCACAGGGTGGTTTACATACAGTGAGCATCATAATTCATTGGACAGTGACACATTTTTTGTTATTTTGGTTCTGTACTCTAGCACTTTGAGTTTAAAAGGATATAATGACAATGAGGTTGAAGCGCAGACTGTCAGCTTTAATTTGAGGGTATTTTCATTTCATCATCAAACGATTAACCGTTTAGAGATTATAGAACCTTTTGTACATAGCCCCCACCCCCAATTTTCAGGCGTCAAAACATTTTGGACAGTTTAACATCATGTACAATAAAGTAATCATTTTTAATATTTGGTCACATATCCTTTGCATGCGATGACTTCCTGATGTCTGTGACCCAACAATATCAAAAGACTCTTGATATCTTATTTTCTGGTACTCTTAGAAGAGATACTATAACGTCTCTGCATTTGAATGGATCTCTATGGGAGTTGGGGGGTGGGACTATATTTAGCTGTAAATTATGCTGGAACAGTATGTAATACATGATTGGTAAAATGGCTGTAAGTCATCAAGGGTCTGAGGTATCAAACAAGCCTCAAACCATCACTCTGCTTACAGATATGCAGTAGATATGAATGGATCACTTTTAGGGTTGTTTCTCCTGACAAATTTTCCTATTGAACTCTATGGAAAAATAAGTCAGGAGAAGAAACCATTCAAGTTATCCATCCATATCTACTGAATATCTGGAAGTAGAGTGATGGTTTAAGGCTTGTTTGATATGTCAGACCCTTGATGACTTAGAGCCATTTAGCCAACTATGTGTTCCATACTGTTGCAGTATAATTTACAGCTAAATCTAGACCCACCCCCAAATCCCATAGAGATCCATTCAAATGCAGAGAGGTTATAGTTTCGTTTGTAGAAGTACCAGAAAATAAGATATCAAGAGTCTTTTGATATTGTTGGGTCACAGGCATCAGGAAGTCATGGCATGCAAAGGATATGCGACCAAATATTAAAGATTACTTTATTCTTGATTATGTTAAAACTGTCCAATATTTTTTGATGCCCAAAAATGTGGAGGACTATGTGCAAAAGGTTCTATAATTTCTAAACGGTTCATCTGATATGGATGAAAATACCCTCAAATTAAAGCTGACAGTCTGCACTTCAACCTCATTGTCATTGTATCCTTTCAACTCAAAGTGCTACTGTACAGAACCAAAATAACAAAAACATGTGTCACTGTCCAATGAATTATGGTGCTCACTGTATTTCTGTAAGTAGTTGATTCTTTGATTTTTTAAAGCAAGACTCGACTCAATGTAATTATTTTTTAATACATATTTTGTGGTAGTTAACATTACATTTATGTTATGTCACTCACTTCATTGACATTTCTTATGCTGTTTTTATGGCTCATGGAAACATAATTTTGTATGATGTCAGGCCATAACTTTAACATGAATGTAAATGAAACAGTTGTGAATAAAACCTTTCATTTCATACATTTTGTTGGTTTTTATTGTTGTTGTCTTAAAGATAGTCTAGACCTAAATGGGAGCTCCTTTACAAAGGTTCCTAGTTTGACCAGCTTTAACCATCTAGCTGGTCTTCCAGTTAATGTTGTTAGCTGGTTTGAAATGATAGATGGTCAGACCATCCCAAGCTGGAAGCAAATCTGAACTGGTCAACCAGCTAGTGGCTGGTAGGTTGTCTGAGCTGGTAGCTGGTCAAACCATGTCGAGCTGGGAGCTGGTCTGAGCCGGTCAACCAGCTACCAGCTACTAGCTGTTTCAAAACATAGCTTGAGCTGGTCAAGCTGGTGACCAGCTACCAGCTCAAGCTGTTTTTTTCAGTAGGGCTCGTTAACATTTCACATTAGTATCTCGTTTCTTCACTGGTTTGTATACGTTTTGAGTATTCAGTGTTTTTTTAGCTCGTGTTTTCCGAGCTCGAGATGTGTTGCTCTGTTGTGACATTCGCCCGGTTATACAGGTTGTTTTTGGTTACGCCCCTTTTTCCCTAGTTCCCGTATTTCCCTCCAGTAAGAGTAGGAACTAGGTTATTTGCGTTAATCTTTATATTTTCTTATATACGGTCTTTCTCTGTCTCAGTGGCTTTTAATTAAGCTTAATGAATCCCCTTGCTGCATTTGGTCCCTCGAACCTCACACGTCACGCCCCCATTACAGACATTGTCGGGAAATCTGACTGCTACGAATTTTGCATATGATCAGATCACAATATAGGAGCTGAATAAAGAAGAGAGCTGGTTCGAAGCAGAATGCACATTGTTTTATTTCAATATACAGGAATACTTGTGTAAGTGTCCTTTTCATGATACTATCTTTGCTGAGTACTGCCAAACGTCTCTAAATAGAAACGGTTAAGTGCACATTAGCTGGAGCACTTGGAATCATTATGCAGTTCCATGGGTTTTGCAATAATTGAGAAATTTGCATAAGGACAAAAAATATTAATAATGTGCACCGGAGAGCAAATCATTTTAAGGAATGGCTAAGGCCTCAAAATGGCTATATTCTACTTAACAAAGAGGCTTTTCCCATTTAGAGGAAAATAAAAGTTTCCACATATTACTTGAGGCGAACACGAATGCAATTCTTTTTTTTTCTCAGCAAGGTCCAAAAGTGTCCGTGCTAGTATCTGCAAGTTTAATGACAACTTCCCAACTCCTTGTGTCTCCGGGAATTGGGTTCAGAAGAGTTACAGGGAACTAGAACGCAACCTAATTGGCACAGCCGCGATCGCTTGGCGCATGTACTGAGAGCTAATATCTTTTCTCGAGTACTGAGCGGGGACCGCGGGTCATTACCGCTGTGTACAGTGATTTAAATGTCAAAGAGCTGCAATAAACTGTACACAAACTGTGGTAGAAGTAATTGAGTGTAATAAAGTAGCGGCGGACTGCCAGTGCCGAGGATTTTACTCACATCCTGGGGATATTTATTTGCAGGGACTTCAATTAAGCACTGAGAGCCAAACACAGGTGTCAAGCACCTACTCAAATTGGATATGAATATGATGCAGCGTGCTAAAGTTATCTCTCAAGCGGACGCAGGAGCAAGAGGTGATGCTAAACTTAAACCGCGTTGATTACATTATGTATCGGTTGGTAACTTATAAATGACGGTCTGGAGATTCCAGACGACATCCAGCCGGTTGTGAAGCCAGGCAGTACCTACCTGGTGCCTTGGGTGAAATTGGAACTATATTTAGTAACACCGGGGTGTTTGCATTAGCATATATATGCCAGGAGAATTTGCGTCACCGTAGCCCCAGACTCTACTGAAGAGATTACTGTAATGTATTCTGCACTGTTTCTGCATTACTGTAACTGCTGGAAAAATACCTCACACAATGTGTGGGAAATGTAGGACAGGAAAGTTGATAAATATTTTACCCTCTTTGCTTGCCAATTTCCTTTAGTGCTTTATTTAAACATTACTCATTTGAAGTAGTTTTTCGCACCAGCACTCAACATGATTTAGCAAAATGTAACAATATGCCTGGTAAATAAACTACAATTTATAATTTACCTTTTACAATTTAGCCCCAATATTAATGTGCCAACTGGGATGATATAAGGGTATTTAACACGCTTGCTGTACTAGTAAATAATAATTATCAATGTGCACTAACAAATTAACCGGCATGCCCAAAAATCTTTTAAGACATGCTAATGCGCTCTCCCAGGTGTTACTCATAAATTATTATTTTTTTATTTTCTTCAACAGTCTGAACAATCATATTCAATTTTCTCGTATATAGAGGGATCTGAGCGTGCATTCGCATTGCCTCGTTTAAGTCCCCAGTGTGGAATAAGCTTATATTTCCTCTTCTTTTTTACAGGCTTAGTTGCTGTAAATAGATTTAATTAAATTCCCTATCAGTCATAGAAGCTGAATTCCAAAGTGCAGAATCCTTTTTCTCCCCTCCTCTAAATAAGCCACCCTCTGAAAGGTCCGCATTATCCGTGGCGGCTTAGGATGCGCCATAATTCAGGGCTGATGCGAGAGCCTATAGAGATGAAATGGCTTCGAGGCCTCTCTCTGATTGGGCTGAAAGAGGTGGAGGGGCGGGTCATTGGGGTCAGGTCCTATTTCTTCATGCTGAGGGACAGGTGGTGAGTTTGACCCCGAAAGCGGGCTCTCCCGTTTGTTCGACCCCCACCCCCCCTGCCCCCTTCGCTCAAGGTGGGGAGCAGGGTGTAAGGGGGGAGTGTAAGGTTCAGAGAACCAAGCGCAACAACCAAGGGATCTAAAAGTGTATATAATAAGAAACAAAACCACAAAGCGGACAACTCCGCAGTAGGAGGGAATATAAATGAAAACAATGGGAATGAAAACCTCCCGGCATTAGCCAACACAAAAACAACCACAAAAGAGGGCAAACTCGGCAATAGTGAGTAATCAAACAACAAAAGAACCTCACGCTCTCACACAAGAAGCATATAACTGTAGGTCAGAGAAAAACAAAAGAAAGCCAGTGTAAAAAGGGCGAAAGAAACAAAATAGAAATCTAACCTGTTACCAACAGCTCTAGGTGCGAAACAGCTGAACAAAAGGTAACAGGTAGAGGAGTATAAAGGAATAACGAGAGAAAAGGAAACAAAAAGACTAAATAAATCTTTACCCTAACTCTAACCAGACTACCTACGTTTCTTATTTGTAACAACCAGAAACGTAGAGACCGCAATCCTATACCTTACCGACTTCGATCTCAAATAGCAAAGACAATATCGAAGCACAGGAAACTCTGAGCTTATATAGCCGACCGGAAACTCAAAACAGGTGAGACAAATCACTGCCGAGCGACAGCAAAGCACCGGAATGGAAGACAGAAAATCTTATAGATTGCCCCGACGTTGCCAAAAGAAAAAAGGACTGCAAAAACAACCTGAGGCTGCCAGAAACCATGACAGGATCCCCCTTCTAAGGGACAACCCCTGGCGATTCCTCAACCCTGTTTCTGCGGAAGTCCCTAATAAGTGTAGGGTCCAAGATGTTCCTGGAGGGAACCCAGCAACGCTCCTCAGGACCATAACCCTCCCAGTCTACTAAAAACTGGTATCCTCTGCCCACACGCCTCTCGGCAAAAAAGCGCCGAACGGTATATACCGGTATAATGTGGTCCACCATCAGCTGAGCAGTCTCTGGTGCTGATGGCAGTTTGGATAGGGCGATGAAGTGAGCTGCTTTTCAAAACCTATCCACCACAACCAGGTTATCGGTGTTACCCTGGGACGCCAGCAAGCCGGTAACAAAGTCCAAAGCAATGTGACTCCAGGGACGACTGGGCACAGGTAGAGGTAAGAGGCCCGAGGGTTGGAGCTGCGAACCCTTGCTGCGGGCACACACCGTACATGCAGCAACAAATTCCCGCACATCGCTCTCTAACTTGGGCCACTAAAAGCGACGAGAAATTAATTCCTTCATCCGGTGGACGCCAAGATGAGCTGCTAATTGTGAAGTGTGACCCCACTGGAGAAGGCGAGACCTCAATTGGGATGGAACAAACAGACAGTGGGGCGGACCATCACCTGGACCCGGGTCAGAGCGCAACGCCTCCTGCACAGCCGCCTCGATCTCCCACATAACTGGAGCCACAATCTTCAAAACTGGCACGATGGGCTCAGGGTGTGGTTCCTTATCGGAGCGGTCATAAATGCGTGACAACGCATCTGGTTTAATATTCTTCCACCCAGGTCGGTAGGTAAGAATAAACCAAAACCGGGCGAAGAACAAAGCCCATCGGGAATTGCGAGTCTTAGCCTGTTGGATTTACTCCAAATTTCTATGGTCTGTTCAGACCGTGAAAGGATGTTCGGCTCTTTCCAGCCAATGACGCCACTCTTCCAACGCCAATTTGACTGCCAACAGCTCCCGGACACCGACATTGTAATTTCTCTCGGCTGATGTTAGAGCACGAGAAAAATATGCACATGGGTGCATTTTGCGGTCCAGCGGAGAATGTTGAGACAAAATGGCTCCTACTCCCAGCTCAGATGCATCCACTTCCACCACAAAGGTAAGGGAGGGATTGGGTGTCATCAGGATGGGTTTGGAGCAAAATCTCTTTTAGCTCAGCGAAAGCTGCCTCAGCCCTAGAGTTCCATTGGAACCGAGTAGGTGATGTTTTCTTAGTGAAAGCTGTGATAGGAGCAGCCACAGTGCTAAAATTGCGGATAAACCGCTGGTAAAAATTAGCGAAGCCTAGGAAGCACTGTACCTGCTTTACTGATGCTGGAGTAGGCCAGTTTTTTACCGCTGAGACTTTCTCTGGGTCCATTAGGACTTTCCCGTCCGCTACAATGAAACCTAGGAAGGAGAATTTGTGTGGAACACGCATTTTTCTGCCTTAACAAAAAGATTGTTGGCGTTGCACAAGATTGTAGGCTTTGCGAAGGTCCAGTTTAGAAAAGGCCGACACCCCCTGTAAGCGCTCAAATGCGGAGTTCATGAGTGGAAGAGGATATCTGTTCTTAACGGTGATGTCATTGAGACCCCGATAATCTATACAGGGCCTTAGACCTCCGTCTTTTTTTTAACAAAAAAAAAAAAACCAGCATCAGCCGGTGAAGTGGAAGGTCTGATGGAACCGTTAGCTAAAGACTCCTCAATGTACTCCCTCATAGCAGTGCTTTCCAGACCCGACAGGGAATACAGAGGATCCCTGGGAGGAACTGTGCCAGGGTACAACTCAATCGCACAGTCATACGGCCTATGAGGAGGTGACGTAGTGGCGCATTGTTTAGCGAGGTCAGAATATTCCCCCGATACATTAGCGGGCAGGCAAAATTCGAGCACCCCCTACCACTTCCGGGGTCTCGGAAGGAACATCAAAAGAAAAATAACCCTCTAGAACCCCCCTCAGCAAAGGGATCCCAGGACAGACTCTCCTCTCCACTCCCAGCGAGGGCGGAGGGAGTATCTTCATCAGAGCGAAACACCTCCTCCCACTCACTATCAGAGTTGAATTCGGAACCGAAGGGTAAATAAAGGTTTGACAGTGGGATTGACACTGGGAACCCCACTGGCGAATAGGATCCCTGTTTGCATTACCCAACTAACATGCTAACAAGCAAACCCAGGCATGAATGTCCCAGAACGAGTGGATACGACGGCGAATCAACTTAAAAAAAAAGTATTCTCTCTGAGTGACCATGGAGAGAAATGCGCATCATTAAAGGAGCAGTTATTTCTTCAATGATCCCAGAACCCAAGGGACCTGTATCTACCAGGATAGCATACACCCTGCCAAGTCTGTATCTGCCAGGATAGCATACACCCTGCCCAGTCTATATCTGCCAGGATAGCCTACACCCTGCCCAGTCTGTATCTGCCAGGATAACATACACCCTGCCTAGCCTGTATCTGCCAGGATAGCATACACCCTTCCCAGTCTGTATCTGCCAGGATAACATACACCCTGCCCAGTCTGTATCTGCCAGGATAGCATACACCCTGCCCAGTCTGTATCTGCCAGGATAGCATACACCCTGCCTAGCCTGTATCTGACAGGATAACATACACCCTACCCAGTCTGTATCTGCCATGATAGCATACACCATGCCCAGTCTGTATCTGCCAGGATAGCATACACCCTACCCAGTCTGTATCTGCCATGATAGCATACATCCTGCCCAGTCTGTATCTGCCAGGATAGCACACATCCTGCCCAGTATGTGTCTGCCAGGATAACATACACCCTGCCCAGTCTGTATCTGCCAGGATAGCATACATCCTGCCCAGTCTGTGTCTGCCAGGATAACATACACCCTGTCCAGTCTGTATCTGCCAGGATAACATACACCCTGTATAGCCTGTATCTGCCAGGATAACATACACCCTGCCCAGTCTGTATCTTCCAGAATAGCATACACCCTGCCTAGCCTGTATCTGCCAGGATAGCATACAGCCTGCCCAGCCTGTATCGGCCAGGATAAAATACACCCTGTAAAGTCTGTATCTGTCAGGAAAACATACACCGTGCCCAGTCTGTATCTGCCAGGATAGCATACATCCTGCCCAGTTTGTGTCTGCGCAGCTCAACAGTTAGCTGCTAAGATACAGTATTTTGGGTAATAATAGAAAAAGGGGTAGTATCTTACACCAGGGATTCTGCTTTTTTTGTGTGTTGTTTCTATTTTGTGTTTTTTTTTCTGATTTGTGTATTGTCTCTGTAATGACCCATCCTCTGAGAGTAAAGTTAACTGTGCAGCGATTTTACATTTTCACCATGACTTTAACATAATGAACATGTAGAATGCACACAATCTGGTCCTCCTCTCACTCACCCTGTTGTGTTTTTATTTTGAACAGATTAGAACAGAGCATTAAGTACTTTATTAAGTTCCCCAGAGGAAAATTAGACTGCCACTCGAAGGAAACATGCAGATACCATTTATACACATTCGAATAAGAGCAATATTGAAAAAGTGAAAGCAAATATCCTACTAATACCTGGCAGTTCATTTGTGTCACCTGTAGGGGACATGGTCTGGTCTCTGGTCTTAATCTCAAGAACCATAATATAGTCTGCTATGCTGAAACATGCAATATAAGGGACATTCAATAAGAATAACATAAATAATATTTTTTTAAATATTTTCACTGCAACATGTCTTTGTCATAAAATACTTTAAACTTTTTTTCTGCTGGGTCTGTGCAGGATATAGTCACTCTGGAGAAGAGGAAAATCCTATAAATACCTAAATGTAGTAATAAAAAAAAAAACAGTTGAAAAGAAATTATGTAAAAAATAATAATAAAGTAATAAAGTAAAGATATCTGAAGGAAGCCTACTGGCGTGGAGGAGGAGGCTCTGACCTCATTTTAAATCCCTGTGTGTTCTCCACATTCTGCCATCTTCCCCATCCCAGCGGCTCTCATTCCGCCATCTCCGCCACCCCAGCGGCTCTCATTCCGCCATCTCCATCATCCCAGCAGCTCTCATTCCGCCATCTCCGCCATCCCAGCGGCTCTCATTCTGCCATCTCCGCCATCCCAGCGGCTCTCATTCCAAATTCCGCCATCTCCACCATCCCAGCGGCTCTCATTCCGCCATCTCCGCCATCCCAGCGGCTCTCATTCCGCCATCTCCAACATCCCAGCAGCTCTCATTCCGCCATCTCCACCATCCCAGCGGCTCTCATTCCACCATCTTCACCATCCCAGTGGTTCTCATTCCGCCATCTCCACCATCCCAGCGGCTCTCATTCCACGTTCACATTCAGCAAGTTTCACTCTGAGGACAGGGAACAGTTAGAGGGAGAGATGCTTGCATTTTTAGAGTTCCACCTTCAGGAACCCATTGCCTACTGCCTCAGCCTACTTATTTATTTATTTTTTTGCACTTTTGGTGGCGTATGATGCAATTGGTAGGCATGATATAATGTGAAGTTTATTATGCGTGTACTGGGAAAATACTGACACATGATTGGTTCCCTTTGGAGAAGGTTAAATACCAAGTGGTTGCGCTTTCTGTTGAGGTGACAGGGTCATCAATCAATCATGGCAATTGACAGCGTGAAGCAAAGCAAACTTTGCAAGATTTTCCTGTTTCATGTTGAAAAACGCCTCGCCATATTGCGTTAGCCATTTTTGTGTGTTTGCTTATTTCATAAGGAGGCAGCATTGTTGGAGTGTTTAGGGCAGGGGCCTTGCAACCGGATAATTGTGCCTTTTCCCTCTGCTCTGAGCCCAGAGGGATCGCCCTAGCCTAGAACATCATACTTACGTTTCAGCTTCCTTACCGTGGATGCTCTGTGTGTGGGTTTTTATAGAGCTCATAACTAAATACAAAGCACAGTCATATACCCAATCTACCCGGTACTGTGGGTACAGTGGGCTAAAAAGAATGAAATGCAAACTGCGCACTTCACTTCCACACACATTATGAATTTGTGTTTGCGCACGTGGGTTTAGAGTTAATAATTCATATAGGTGCACTGCACTCTCTCCAGGGCGCAACAGAGCGCTGGTGCAAGGGGGACGAGAGTGGGGGTGTGAAAGGTCCTCATTAAGATGCTCCCCCACTCCATCTGTAAATAAAATGCACACAGCAATATCCGTGAATACACTAGCGCTCCTCAAATATCCATTGATGCAAAATTCTACTGTCAAATATTTGTTAACGATAAAGCACACAACAAATATCCATTAATATGATAGCACACAACAAATACTCATTAATACCATATGCCCCAACAAAATATTTGTGAATAAGCATATCCCCCCCCACTCCTTGCCAAGTACTTAACCCTTTGAAGAATATGTTTTTTGGAATGTTTTTTTTATTCAAAATTCTAGGTCAGTGTTCTAGAACTCCATTGTTTTCAATTACCAGTAGTGATTGTTACATCAGCATTAGAATGTTCAGTTAAGAGGGGCGTTGACTTGCTTGCGTAGAAAAAAGTTTTTTTACCTTTTTTTACCGTCACGAATGGGGCGTGGCTCAAACAAAACGTTTCAGTTTGGATTTCAGTCTCTTTTTTGACACAAAATGCGGCTTAATTACATTTTCGTTTTTTTAAGCAATAGGATATATGTGATTTATGAAATGGGGGCAAGATACTCGGCTTTGTAACATTTGTAATATTTGATTTAGTGTTTATTACCCCTTTATGGTCAGTCTATAGTCCAGTGACACTCGACTGAAATCGCAGAACGGTCATGAACATTCTGTTGATCATGTCACTCCAGCGACATTCCAGCGACAGTTGACACTCGGGGGAGAATGGAGGAAGGAGCAGCTTTAATACATGTCATTATGTCTGCTGCTTTACTCCTCAAAAGGAGACATAGGGCATATGTCAGGGATGTAAATACAAGGCGGCACTTGGAGGAGTACAATTCTCTCATTAAAGAAATGAGGTTCAAGGATGTAGTGTATTTCACTCGCTACATCACAATGCCCCCGAGCATATTTGATCAGATACTGAAACTCGTTTCACGAAGTCGGCAACACAGGCAAACGCATCGTCAGCCAATATCGCCCGGTGAAAGACTGACCTTAACCCTACAGCAATGTACAATTTAATAGGCTACTGAGATAAATCTAAGTTACTGTTAAAGCAAGTAACTTTAATGCATTCGCAGGCATAGCGGTGTCCAATGTGCTAGCTTGCGCCTTACAAGTTGACAGCACCGACATGCACGTCACCATAACAACAGAGGCAGCATCAGGTTCAAAGTTCAATGTATTTTGTGTCTGGTCGACACCCTCAGCGACCGTCGCAGTGACCACAGGGTGACAGTCACCCGAAATATAAACAAAATGTCGCTGCGACCAGCGACATCCATTGGACTGTCGCTGGACTATAAACTGGCCTTTACATCTTAAAGGGTTAAATAACCACACAAATGGAGCAGCCCAGAAGATAGCAAACAGGAATTCCCAATGGTTAGCATGGCTGGATGTCGAGGCAATTTGACAATGCACATCCATCATAGTCACTTTAATAATATTGATTGCCTGAATTGACAAAATCTGACAACAACAATAACAAGTACTGCATCATTCTTATAATTCCCATTATTCTTCCTTTCATTATACTCTCCCAATAGACAAGTAATACGACCTCAGTGCACCAGGAGGTACTCTGGAATTGTCTGCGTTTCAGAGTTGGAATGTTGCACACGCTTGAACTCGACCCATATTTTTAATATCAACGCATAACATTCCTTCGGATTGATTAATATGCTAAGCCAGGCCAATGCTAAAGCCTGAAGGTTGGTCTGTCTGACATGATTTTTGCTTTAGCCCCTCAATCTTGTCTCCCTGTTTACTTTTTGATGTACGGTCCCTGTCAAAGTCTCATCAGCCACACTGCGTTATTCTGATGCTCAGTGTCACCATTTGTTTTTGGCACCATCAAAGTGCTATCGAGCGACTGATTGCGTGCTCACCACAAATTTATACAGAAAATGCATACTTTTGCCAATTTCCAGCTGCAAAGTAGCCTTATGTAGCCAGATATGGAGTTCTGGGCAAGTATGATTCAGAAATGTTTTTTGGGAAATTTTGAAAACCCCCACACGGTTCACAGCTGATTCGCCCTGCCAATCTGCCGTGTGTCATTAAGGCGACATGCCCCACAGTCTGAGTTCAAATCCTGCCAGATCCTCATGGTGGCGCCTGATTTGCTATAGTATTGCCCAGGGAGGGAGAGTGTAAGTTTGTTAGATTGTCCCTGTCTCATCACTCAAGAGTGACACCTCTGGCCAGTCGGGTAACTGCAGTCTGTACATGTATAGTCCTTTGAAAATATGACGGCGTAGCTGGTGGACAGTGAAATGAAAAGTCTGGCTGCACACTCTTCATTAGAGAGCGTGTTATTGTCTGTGACCTCCTGACTTGAAGGATATGCTTACTGATATGGTTAAACATTCACAATTTGGATAATTAAAAAAATAGAGATGCAAATATGTAGAAACACGTTTTGAAAAACCCCTAATGAGCACAGAATAATATATTTGTAATAATACATAATACAATTTAATTTTAAAAATCATAGCTCTAATCATAGCTTTGTGTAACCAGTTTTAAACAGTGCTTAAATTGTAAGTAGTACAAGGTTATATAAACCGTTTAATCACAATGTTAAAGCACGGAATTAATAATATTCTGAGAGCATGATGCAGTAATAACTCATCCTTTCTCTTTTTGTATCTATCAGGGTAATTCTGGTTTGGTTTTGAACTCCGCTTTTTCCTCAAAACCCAGACTGGTTTAATTTGGCTGTGGTGCCCTGAATTCCGATGGCTTTCCGTATCGATTCCTGCCTGGAGGCACTTCAGCTAATCATTTTGCAATTCAAATCTGGGCTCGGAGAGCAATGTCTGTGAGGAGCAGCTGGCGAGGGGGGGTTGGTTAGTAGAAAGCGTCGGTTTAAGAGGCGTGGAGAAAATCATCATCATCGGAGACCGGTGACTGACCGGGGGCCCCGTGGCCCCTCGGTCCCTTGGCCCCTGGCCCCAAACCAGTTTGCACTCTCCGAGCAAACCGTGTCTCTCCCCAACCCGACAAGTACTCCATTTCCACATCTACTGGCCCAGATGATGGGTTTTTCCACATCAGTAGTCACAATCACAAATATAGCTATCTGAAGGGGGGCGAGGGGCAGGGTGGTGGTGGAGGGGCAGATCGGCGCATTGTAAGTCATATTCAGAGGCCTTTTTTTCCACACCCGACTATTACTTCCTTAGGTACGCGCAGGGACCAGGTGTAGCGCTTGCTGATGCGAGGAACAAAACGCCGTGTTATTGCGTCCCCGCGTCGGATGTTTCCCTGCACAGGACACATTCCCAACCACCCCCCCTCCCCCCCACCCCCCGAACTTTGCTGTCAAGCGGAAGAAAACCGCGAGGGCGTGACCTGAGAGCAGCCGCTCTGACCCCCCCCCCCCTCCCCGTGTTACGCTCTCTGCTCCGTCACGCTCATCTCGTCCAGCAGAAGAAGCTGCTCTCCGTCACCGTTAAGGCCTCCCAGAGGATGGCCCTCCTGGTCACGGCCATCCAGCTGTCCAATTACAAGCTATGTTTGCTCCGTGGCATATATTTATACACATAGGCCACTGGTTATGTAAGGCTCCCCTAGAAAAGAGACTTTGGTCTCAGAGGGACTTCCCTGAAATAAAGGATTAATTTTGAGTGGGATCAGGAGAACTAATTGCTGCGCGTCGTTCTCGTCAAAGCAAACACCGAAACCTGGTGGTATCCTAATATCGGTGAGGTAAAACTGGAAAAATGACAAAATAAATGAAAGGAAAGATTTCAGTAACTAAGTGTGTTACTTGTTCCAAATAGCAGAGAGAGAGAAAAGGGCCATTATCATCCAGAGATAGGCCCCACTGCAGTACTCTATGGGCGGGGTAATGAAAGGCTATTTCCAGCGACACAGTACATCTCCAAAGTGATAGCATGTTGTGTTTAAACCAGCCGGCTGAGCCATTGTTTTTTTCATTTTTTCCTTTTGTTTTTTTTCTCTCTTACTCATTGAATGCAACAAGCTGGCTCTGATTTTGTCAGGTTGCGTATTAAGTCTGTCACCTAAATGACAACATAAAACAAATGAGTTTAATTGCTGCAGTGCCTTTCCAAACAGCATCTTACACTATAAAGGAACTCTGCTTGTGAAATTCCTCCACGGCCTCTCCTTCTGCCTCTGTTGACAAAAACAGGTAATTAAACACGTGAAGCCGTGCTCAGTTGGCAAATGTTTTGACTAGTAATTAGCCTGCTGTTTCCCCCCCCCCCCCCCCCAACTCTCTTTCTCTCTCTTTCCCTCTCTCTCTTTCTCCCTCTATCCCTTCCTCCCTCACTCCCCCCGCCCCTCCCTGTCTCCATCCTAATGCCTGTAATAATTCCTCCAGTTATTAAAGAGCCCTCGAAACATTGTTTTTAAAATTTTTGAACTGTGTGGGATCATGAAAAAGTTAGAAGCAGCTCTTGGGTTGTTTTTGCAAAAACTGCTGAGCTTGTATTTATTCAGTAATGGATGTGTTTTGATGTTTTCATCTGTTTTTTAGGAAAGCTTGCAGTGAATTTATGGACATTTCAATAGCTGGAACATGTACACAGTTTTTTGAGAACCGGCCGCCATCAACCTTCTCTTGCCCTTAGCTGCTGCGTTTATTTGTTTCATACATTTTAACAGCTCCATTTTCTGCATTCCGGTTTACACCGAGCCACTACAGGTGTAATAATAAACAAAATGCATCTGATGAGAGCAGTCCATGTTTTTATATTTGAGGTAATTATTAATCAGATAAGTATTGCATAATTTGTTTAAAAATTGAACAGGTGTACATGAAAAGGAGATCAAGAGTGCTGGAAATAAAAATCACTTGACTGAAAGAAATTTTAAACGAGCTTGAAATGCATGGACACGTTTGACCTTATTACCCTTTTTTACTCGCGACAAGAGGAATCTCCTGTTTCTGTCAGATACTACTACTGAAAAAAAATAGCGCATTGTGTCTTCCACAAGAGGGTCATGGGATTCAAGACCTTTAATCATTTTCAGTCTGCATCGCATGCTTTTAAAGCCAAATTATCATCATACTATAATTATCTTGGCTAATAAATTCACTTTTGTCTTTTTTTCTTATAAGCACTGTCAGTTTTAGTGGGCTGAATGTGATGCTAATTACTCAGCTGGATGCTCCAGCAGAGGAGGGCACTTGTGACCTTGTGACCAGTCAGGTACAGGCAGAATATCGCTGGTGCCTGAAACAGCACTTTATTCTTTTACAGAAAGGAAATGATAAATAAGAGTGAAACATATGTGAACTGATATCAGCTGTCAGGATGACAAAGGAGGCACAGATGAAATTCATTTAATGTGTAAAAGTAAAAGGCTCAGTGGTTTTAGTAAGAGCTCAGTGAAGGGCGTCCATACGTACAGTACTCACACTGTTCCCTCTCATTCCTCTTAGTGAAGGGTGTCCATACGTATTCACACTGTTCCCTCTCATTTCTCTTAGTGAAGGGTGTCCATACGTATTCACACTGTTCCCTCTCATTCCTCTTAGTGAAGGGCGTCCATACGTACAGTACTCACACTGTTCCCTCTCATTCCTCTTAGTGAAGGGCGTCCATACGTACAGTACTCACACTGTTCCCTCTCATTCCTCTTAGTGAAGGGCGTCCATACGTACAGTACTCACACTGTTCCCTCTCATTCCTCTTAGTGAAGGGTGTCCATACGTACAGTACTCACACTGTTCCCTCTCATTCCTCTTAGTGAAGGGCGTCCATACGTACAGTACTCACACTGTTCCCTCTCATTCCTCTTAGTGAAGGGTGTCCATACGTACAGTACTCACACTGTTCCCTCTCATTCCTCTTAGTGAAGGGCGTCCATACGTACAGTACTCACACTGTTCCCTCTCATTCCTCTTAGTGAAGGGTGTCCATACGTACAGTACTCACACAGTTCCCTCTCATTCCTCTTAGTGAAGGGTGTCCATACGTACAGTACTCACACTGTTCCCTCTCATTCCTCTTAGTGAAGGGTGTCCATACGTACAGTACTCACACTGTTCCCTCTCATTCCTCTTAGTGAAGGGTGTCCATACGTACAGTACTCACACTGTTCCCTCTCATTCCTCTTAGTGAAGGGTGTCCATACGTACAGTACTCACACTGTTCCCTCTCATTTCTCTTAGTGAAGGGTGTCCATACATATTCACACTGTTCCCTCTCATTTCTCTTAGTGAAGGGTGTCCATACGTATTCACACAGTTTCCTCTCATTCCTCTTAGTGAAGGGTGTCCATACGTACAGTACTCACACACTGTTCCCTCTCATTCCTCTTAGTGAAGGGCGTCCATACGTACAGTACTCACACTGTTCCCTCTCATTCCTCTTAGTGAAGGGTGTCCATACGTACAGTACTCACACTGTTCCCTCTCATTCCTCTTAGTGAAGGGCGTCCATACGTACAGTACTCACACTGTTCCCTCTCATTCCTCTTAGTGAAGGGTGTCCATACGTACAGTACTCACACAGTTCCCTCTCATTCCTCTTAGTGAAGGGTGTCCATACGTACAGTACTCACACTGTTCCCTCTCATTCCTCTTAGTGAAGGGTGTCCATACGTACAGTACTCACACTGTTCCCTCTCATTCCTCTTAGTGAAGGGTGTCCATACGTACAGTACTCACACTGTTCCCTCTCATTCCTCTTAGTGAAGGGTGTCCATACGTACAGTACTCACACTGTTCCCTCTCATTTCTCTTAGTGAAGGGTGTCCATACATATTCACACTGTTCCCTCTCATTTCTCTTAGTGAAGGGTGTCCATACATATTCACACAGTTCCCTCTCATTCCTCTTAGTGAAGGGTGTCCATACGTATTCACACTGTTCCCTCTCATTTCTCTTAGTGAAGGGTGTCCATACATATTCACACTGTTCCCTCTCATTTCTCTTAGTGAAGGGTGTCCATACGTATTCACACTGTTTCCTCTCATTCCTCTTAGTGAAGGGTGTCCATACATATTCACACAGTTCCCTCTCATTCCTCTTAGTGAAGGGTGTCCATACGTATTCACACTGTTCCCTCTCATTTCTCTTAGTGAAGGGTGTCCATACGTATTCACACAGTTTCCTCTCATTCCTCTTAGTGAAGGGTGTCCATACGTACAGTACTCACACTGTTCCCTCTCATTCCTCTTAGTGAAGGGCGTCCATACGTACAGTACTCACACTGTTCCCTCTTATTCCTCTTAGTGAAGGGCGTCCATACGTACAGTACTCACACAGTTTCCTCTCATTCCTGTCAGAAGCCATGCTTTATTTCTCTTTTTGTCTCATTTCACTTTCATAACTTCCAAGAGGAAGAAGTCCGCATAAACCACATATCAGTAAACCTTAACATTAAAAAACCTTCAAAAGCCTTTTCTAGTCCAGTTATATTATATCAGGCTACAATGACACAAAAGTAAAATAAAGCCCTGATCTCTAATGGCTTTAAAACAAAGGATGATGAGGAGACTTAAGGTTTAAACACCAAAAGGAAACCTGGAATAATTAAACTCTTAATTTAATTCAGTCTTTCAACTGTATCTGTCTATAGGGGAAGAGTCCAAGTGGGGTAATTACGGCAAACCCAGTTAATACAGGCGTTTAGAAAGCACTCGCATTTCTATCCCTGCAATAATGCCTCTCTGTAATTGAAATCCTGGACATAATTATTTAGAGTGGCTGGAGTGCCGAGTGCCGTTCGCTTTGTGGGTTTTTATTTTTATTTTTTTGTTTCTAGTAAATGCATTCGAGAACTAGAATGCTACAGGTGCAGAGACTCTCTTTGATTCGATGTAGCCCTTCGTTATTGGGTATACAGCCAGAAGGGGTCTTTCAAATACATCTACCAAAGGAACAATACGTGACTGAGGCATGTGAGTGCTAGCCCACTCATATATGCATGTATAATGATGGGTAATGCTAATGCTGAGACTAATACCTCTCTTGTGGAGTGTATACGCTCTGTATGTTCAAGCAAGGTTTCTGAATGCAAATGATATTGTGGGGTGTGGGGGTCGTTAGCTAACATATGTTAGGAAAACACACACGCCTTTTATTTTCTGATATCTGGTTTTATTAAATTACAGGTTTTGCAAAGCAGGCACTTGATCATACCGAGTGGCATGAATGAATTTACCTGCGGTGAGTTATTGTGTGAAGGGTTTGAACTGCACTGTGACTTGGGGGGAGAAAGTGAACCAGAATGGGCGGTTTGCATTATTCCTGAAGCACAGGTGAGTCCTCCAATTATTTAGTTGGATTTGAAGTTGTCTTTGTGCGGGGAATCTAGCACAATACCTAGTCTTCGACATTTGAATGGATCTAACGTGTCAGAGATAAGCCTCGCTGCATGTTGCAGCGCCGGGTGTAATATGTGCTACTCTTAAGACTGAATTAGAGTGCGCGGAGCTTGCCAAGTGAAGATGTGGCTTCCAGTCTTGTAATGTGGAACAATATCTTTATAATGGCGCCCGAAGATGCTTGATTGAGCACTGCGGCATCAATCTGCTAGGTGATCCGACTCGGGGCCTGGCGCTAATCCGTGGGAATTCCGCGGTCCGTACCGCGAAGCGGACCAGATTTGCCGGACACGTCAGTCGCCAAGAATGAGACCGACGAGCCCAGACATCCTGCTTTTTTTCAGGAAAGACGGGGGGAAAAACCTGAAAGGAGAAATGGCAATGGCTGAAGAAAAAAAGGAGGGAAGATTGCAGCCACACTCTTCAGTGTTTTCCCTGCTGATTGGGATGTTGTTCAAAGATGCTGCTTTTTCCCTCTCGGTCTTTCTCCCTCTCTCTCCTGCTCCAATCGAGCGAATCCCATCCCCGCTTCAAAGGCCAGGGATTGGCCACTAATGGGACCGATTAATACTCAGGAAAGGAAATGAGCTAGTTATTTGTGGAACTTTTTGGGGAGTTTTCCGCAATGGTGCAGACCCACCGGACTGCAGGCGCTCTGTCTGTTTGTGTGTGTGTGGATGAGTTTGTGTGGGTGTGTGTGTGTGTGGTGTGTGGGTATGTGTGGGTTTGTGTGTTTGTTTGTGTGTGGATGAGTTTGTGTGGGTGTGTGGTGTGTGGGTATGTGTGGGTTTGTGTGTTTGTTTGTGTGTGGGTGTGTGTGTGTGTGTTTATGTGGGTGTGTGTGTTTGTGAGGAGCAGTGAGCTGATAAGGAGCCAATTAAATGGAGAATGGTTCACACTGGACTCAAAAGCTTGGACTAAATCAATGTCCTCCAGGAATAGGGGAAGTTGGGGCTGCAGACTCCGTGTGGTTCAGAGGAGTTAATGGTGCTGGAAGTTCAGCTGGGAAGGAAACTACACGATCCTCTTCACAATGAGTTTAATTCAAACTGAAAACATAGAGGGTATTCAACACAGTCACGTCTTCTGCAATCATTTACAAAGTTGGCTTGTCAATATGTGTGATCCTAAATTTCACTTGTCCATGGGAGGCATTCCTGTGTGACAAGCTTCATAAATGTGTACTGTTAAAAACCGCCTCTAAGCCATGTCCATCAAAAATTTCATTAGCGAATAGTCTGGAGATACAGGCCTACTCGTGATGGAAAGCCTAAAATGGTGGAACTGTCATCGTTTGAATCATTTGGTGCATTGGGCCATGGAGAACAAAGACCATTAATGTGACAAGTCAGTAATCAGGAGCACCTGCATTCTCTCTCACACTACCGTTAAGGTGCCATCTCTCAGGGGATCAGGAGAACACCCGTGAGCCTAGTTGTGACTTCACACTGATGGTTTGGTCAGAAACAGCAGGATAGGTGCTCACTAAAACTGATTCCTCTTACTGAAACAAAGAAAAAAAAAAATATATATATATATATATATATATATAATTTCATACATGAACCAGGGGAAACAACATTGTATATAAAGCACTGGGTTTTTGCTTGGCTCTTTGGCTGAGATGTGTGCTAAACCCAACTCTACTCACCATCTCTTTGCATTCTTCAGTGTTGCACTGTACAGCGGAAGGATGCTGCCAATTGCCAAATCAAGACTCTCTAAAGCTCTCCTGGAGAGACAGGAAATGTGAAGGTTTTGAAGGGAAATGGGCAGAGAAATAGAATCCCATCTCCCCATAACCCCCCTCCCCCCAACATTCCCCTCTCTTCAAAAAAAAAAAAGAAGAACTCGGAAATCAACACCTCAGGGCTTGGCAATCATTTTCAGGGCCTCCAAGCACCTCAGACAGCAGACCCACACGTGAAGCAGGCCGGTGTCGCTGGTGATTGATTCCTGAAATCCTACTGATAAGTCTGCTGCGGTAGGCATTCTGTAGGGCCACAGCCATCCCTTTCTTTATCATTATTTATTTTTGAAATGAAGGAGACCAAAAAACATACACAAACACGTGCACACACACACACACCGCACAGACAGACACACGCACGTAACACTCACACACAGAAACGCGCACATCCGCACAGACACATACACACACACACACACACACATGCAGACACTTACACACATAGACAGATACACACACAGACATGCACACATAGACACACAGACACGCACATGCATACACAGACACACACACACACAGACACACACACACACACACACACACACACACACACACACACACACATACACATTCAGAAACGAATGCCTCAGCAGCTTTGGAACACAAGCTGCACGGTTGTAGCCAGCGGAGGGAGAATAGCGTGCTTCTGTGCCAAGGTGATTTGGATTTCCAGAAAATTCCCTCACAGACGACACAGGAGAGGGGAGCGTTGGGACAGGCAGAGGGTGGGTTGGGGTGGTGTTGTTTTCCCCTTTGAAAGAGATGTGTTACAACCCAATGTTATCAGTAAATGGCAGTCCATCCATAGCCACTATTAATTAGAACTGCCTGCTTCTGAGGAAAACCTTATGGGAGATTCTAGTACGGAAAAACCACTTCTATAATCCACTGAACATACTTTGCAATTAATACATCGAGGATGAATTTATAATTTAATTAAATAGGAAATGAGAAGTCCATAGTTTGCAGGAAGTATACATAGGTATAGAAAACACTTTAATAGAGAAGATACAACTGATATATTCATATATAGTCATGCACATGTGAACAAACTCGATGTTATTTGTATTCTTTCTTTTTTTGAAGAGCATATTTTCAGGAGAAGTGTTCACAGACGTCTGATTATTGACTGTACCCACATGCAGCACTATGTCTTTGAAGCAAGAGTGCACAGGAACCTACTGGCTTGGCAAACTAGAGGAAGGGATCAATGTTCATCTCGATCATTACCGTGCGTGTATTTCTGATAACTGCACACCCTTTCATCACATGAAGAAACCGTTTTGTAAAATGAAACGGCAATGCTGGCTTCTGCCTTTCCCGGGAGATATTGCTGTTGTCACTGCTGCAGATTTCTTCCCTAACTTCGGCCGAACAGCGTTTGAAAAGCGCGGCGGCCTGCCCCGGGCTGAGCCTGTCGAGGCCGCACACCTGAGAGGGACAGCCGTGTGGAGAGGGTGAACTTTAAAAACACGACGAAAATGAAAACAACAAAAACATCCCTGGGGTTTGGAGCACCTGTAAAGGGATGCAGGGTAGAGATGAGTCACGTTGCCCAGACAACATCTCTGCCTGCTGTGGACAAGTGCAGAGTTAGCCCACATCTGATTGAACCGCGATAATAACTATAATCAAACCCAAACCTGACGGGTGGCGCATTTTCCCTCCCCATGGTTCACAAAAAATAATTATACAAGTAATGTATTTAATTAATAAAAAGGATGGTCACAGATGCACACACGAGGCAGATGCGTTCATATGAATCAAAGCACGTTTCCCACAGTCCCCCTCTCTCCACCGAGAGGCGAGAAGTGCTCGGGGCGATGGCGGCAGGCGAGCCGAGCCTCACGCCATCGCCTTTAAAAAGGGGCCGACGCTACTAAGGCAAACAAACACAATTAAGAACTGGGGGAGTCTCGGGGGGGGGAGGGGGGGGGGGGGGGGGTGTGCATGTTCTTTGGGCCTCATTATGGGCTGTGGGTGACAGAGCCGGACAGCTGGGGAGTGATGGAGTCAGAGGCTCATTAGGGGAGACGGGCAGAAGCCACGGGGCTCATTACAGAGCGTCCAAGAGCCCCCAGACCGAGGAACCAGGGCAACCGTGTAAACCCCCCCGAGCATACACTATATATATACACACACACAAACAAACACACACATGCACAAGCACACACATATATAAATGCACGCATGCGCACACACACACACACACACAGAGATGACATGCAAGTCGACAGCAGTCCAGTGCGTTCACACGGCGGCGCTTTCCTCTGCGTGGACTGATTAAACCCCACAGCAGCTCCGCCTACCTGTGACTATTTTATACTTTTTGAATTAATCTCTCTGCTGCTGGCAGGCGCCCGCAGTTGGGGCCAGCTGACGGAGCGCCGTGGAATCACACAGCAATTAAAGCAGGCGTGATGTGGCACCCAGCGGCTACCACCACCTGCAGAGCTAATGCCTACCATCACAGCCTGTATCTCACACTATGCCTCACACCAATCCACAGCTGTTATAGCATGCTGGCTCCACCGCAAATAAAGCCTGTGTACCATAGGGAGGGATCACGGACTGTCTGAGAATGTGCTGGAAGGTCCAGTGTGCCGGTTCTGTGGTTCTGATACAGTCCGGTGTGCCTGTGCTGTGGTTCTGAGGCGGTCCAGTGTACCGATGCTGTGGTTCTGATGCGGCCCAGTGTGCCGGTGCTGTGGTTCTGAAGTGGTTCATTGTGCTGGTGCTGTGGATTCTGAGTGCTGGTTCTGGGGTTTTGTGGCGGTTCAGTGTGCTGTTGCTGTGGTTCTGAAGTGGTCCAGTGTGATGGTGCTGTGGTTCTGTGGCGGTCCAGTGTGCTGGTACTGTGGTTCTGAGGCAGATATGGTCCTACAGTGGCTATCTGTGGAAGGAGGTGACAAATGGTATGATGGTATGTGTGGACTTAATGTCTTGGCAGAAAAACAATCGTTCAGGCTAGCAATCCATTGGGGTTGACGAACTTGAACAGATGCACTTTCCTCCTGATTCTATCCTATAACAACAGTCTTACTGAGCAACTATTTTTAATAAAGTATGAATAAATAGCATTTTTCTAATGAGGATATTAATGATTTAGGATAAAAAGTCACAGAATTACTGAACCCTACCATACCACCAAATATTATACCTGCTCAAAACATTTTCAGTTTTTTTGTCATTTTGACCTGGAAATGCACTGAAAATACAAGACTGAGTTACAGCAAACAAACAATAATTTAAGGCCAGCCTAATTGCTGCTTTTCACATCATGATGTAATTATTGAATTAAGATTTAAAATAAAATTACATGATTAATTTAGAATTCATTTTAAAAGAATTTAGGTAACATTGGAACATTTTTTCACATTGCATCCACTTTCATCAATTGAAAACCTTATAATGGCTGCCTGAATAGACAAGTGAAAATGTGTCCCTCCGTTACCATTTGTTAATATCCCTCCTTTACCATGACCATCTGACTTTAAACCTCGCCCCATAAAAATTGAGCAGCACAAGTGGCTTACCATTTTGCATGTTCATATTTAAGTGGTAATAGTACAATATGAAAGAGAAAGATAACCCTTTTCACCTCAGGAACCGTATGATATTCATGTCTGAAAAAAGTGTAAAAAACAGACGTTAATTTTGCGTCTCTCCATTACCGTCCTGTTTTTTTATTAATTTTACCCCCAAGAAGTTGTTTTCCCCCCGAACTTTTTTCCCTCAGTTTGTAGTCTCAGGTAGCCTTTATATAATACCAGTTGTTATTTTACTCAGCCTTGGATAGAACAGGAGTACTAGGGCAAAATACAGCAAAAGTGTCCCTCTGTTACCGCTTAGCCTGTTACCGCTTAGCCCCAAAGTAAAAAGGCATATAGTCCTTTTCAGCTGAACTGTTTCATACCATTCAGCCCATCTTGTTATTTTTTTGTTATCTTGTTGTTCTTATTTACCTGCAGTCTAGAGAATATCTTGCACTGCCTGAAGTGTGGGTGGGGGTTGAATGACCCGGCCATAGAGGTCAGTCAGGAAGGAGCATAGCACTGCCATCTAAACCAGGCCTTGAGCCAAGCAGGAGAGGATGAGGTGAGAAACGGGCACATGTGAGAGAACTGCCAATGGAATCCTTAAGGCTTATAGTCATCTTGAGAGGCAGGAGGGGTCAGGAGGTCAGGGTTGTATGGTTTCCAGGGAGATGGTAAGGTCCGGTTCTGCTTATGAATTACCCAGGAAGTAATACATTAGAGAGTAGTCCGGTCAGAGTGCTGTGGATTAAAGAGGGAATGATTTGCAGAGCAGCCTTGAGAATAAGAATGAGACTCAGAAGAGCTCTAGTGAAAAGTTGTGGTCCGAGGACTAAGCCTTGAGGTACCCCTACCGTTGATGGGGAGGGGGAGGTGGGATGCAGGGGAGCGGGGATTTTCCAGGGAATCTGGTGTAAGTGGAAATCTGAGACCAGGCTCAACATGGTACCTGAGGCTCCACAGATCTCTGGCTGTTCGCCGTGTCAAGTGACAAGACGAGATGATGGTCCTGAAAATTATATTATATGGAAGAGCAGAAAACAGAGGCATTTATCTCCCATGTTTGTATTTAGCTACCTTAGATTTGGGTGAGCAGGATAGTTTACCTTGTCTCCCTGTCCAACAGCTCTTTTTCGTGCAGGCCGGGGCAATTTTGCAAAGTTGGGCTTGTCTCATAGCGCTGTAGATTAAGGGGGTCCTTCTGGCATGGAGAACAGTCGCTGCAGCCTTTATCCCAGAAAATCATGCCCGGGTGGTCTAGGTGTCCATGGCGACCCGTCGTGCTTCCATCCAATCAGATTGGCCACTCTGCCAAAAGTGAGCCAATTAAGATGGGCCAAAGTGCCTTACCGATGGGAAACGGGCCAATTAAGCAGACAGAGCTGAGCTCTTGAGCAGAGTGGGGAAACTGCGGGACACCGGCAGAGCCCATTACCGCCCCCCCCACCACATTGTGTGTGTATGTGTGTGTCTGTATGTGGAGGTGTGTGTGCATGTGCACATACGTCTGAGTGTGTGTGTGTGTGTGTGTGTGTGTGTGTGTGTGTACATGCGTATTTGCGTGTATGGAGGATTGCTTGTGTGTGTATATGTGTATGTACAGAGGTGGGTGTGTGTGTGTTTCCCCTATTCCCTCCACCAATTGTCCTCAAAAATAAGCAAATAACACACACACACAGACACACACACACTCTCTCTCTCTCTCTTTCTGTTAACTAGCCGGACAAGAAGTTCTGTAAAACAAAAGCACCTCGTCGCTTCCCTCGTTCCACCACTAGAGCTCTCGTGTGATGTTGCTGAAGACGTATCCCTCTCAGATGTATTATTCACCCCACTCTTTTTTAATGATGCGATAAGACTCCCAGAAATGGGAAAACGCTCATTAAACTGTCATGGAATATAGATCACACCTTACAGAGATGGCAAGGAAGAGAGCCAGCCTGGAGAGAGGGAGAGGGTGTGAGAGAGGGAGAGAGACAGATAGAGAGAGAGAGAGAGAGAGAGAGAGAGAGAGAAGGAGCAATGTCAAGAGTGGGAGAGAGGGGGGGAGAGGGAGATAGAAGGCAAAGAAGGAGACATGCTGGTAGGGGTAGCATTATAGTCCTCAGGCTTTGCACATAAAACATGGAGCTAAAATTAAAGGAAACATTTCAGAGGACAGATTTTGAGATTACCGCTCCTTTCCCGCTCTTTATTCTTTAATTAATTAGAACTTGTGCTGAACGTGTGAGAGTCAATCAGAGAGGCAGCGGCACATGGACTGGGAAACCTCAGTCTGCCTCATCCAAGCTCCACTACTTTTTACATTTTATATACAAAATCAACATTTTAATTAAACCAGACAAACTTTCTGTTCATTTTTGTCACCATGAGAAAAGGAGCAGCTCTTGGGCCTCTCCCAGTCTGCCTGTTTGTTAGACATAGGGTTAGGGCTTTTTTCTCACACCTCCATCTTAAGTAAATTATGCACATAAAGATTTGTTTCTGTACACTGTAGGTTCTATTGAATTCCGATTGCAAAAAATAAAGAAATAAAAGAGGTAATAATGAAGAAATGAGGTAAGAAGCGTGTATTTATTTTCTAAGTTCACGGCAATGAGGTCTATCGCAATCCTGCTTCTCCCCTAATATGATTTTAAATGAAGATGCCTCAGGAACACAAGGCTCAAGGTCACTTGAATTGATGACTGTGCTGTGTTTAAGCACTTCCCGACAACCTTAAAGCTCTGTAAAGTTTTTAAACTGGCTTGTTATTCAACATTTACAAAGGCACTATAGAAATACTTTTTTGCCAGACCGAATTGTGTTGCCTGATGCGAGACAGTGTGGGGAAGAATGTGACTTTTGATATTGTTTTGCATTTGAAAGTTTGTGCAGTACAAAGCACAATGAATCATATGCACCTCTTAGTCCGTGTTTCCTCCAACTACCTCCTTAAACACTTTATACTGAGAACAAACATATCAACATTTATTAATTCTGCTCTTGACCAAACTCCTCAGAAATAGATTGATTCCAAGTGTAATTTTTGAAAGACAGGCAGGGGGCAATGTGGAGCACAGGTTTCAGAAATTGCCTTGTAACCAGTTAGCTTCACATTCTGATGCTATATGTGATTGGTGCTTATTTGCAATGTCTCATTAAATATCCAAGTTTATGAATGCATAATGTGTGCAATGTAAACTTGCAAGGAATTGAATTACCCTGCTATTGATGAGATGCTACTACTATTACTACTACTAATACTACTAGTAGTAGTAGTAGTACTATGACTGCTATTACTACTACTACTGCTACTACTACTATTACTACTGCTGCTACTATTACTACTACATCTAGTAGTATTATCAATGCTATTACTACTACTACTACTGCTACTTCTACTGCTACTACTACTACCGCTAATACTGACATTAACCCATTCTCTATCAACACAGTTTTTTAACACAAGCCAGAAAATAAAAATAAAACTGTTCTTGAGCCCCTTTGATTGCAGTCATATCCTGGTCTCTTCTGTAAGGTAACCCTTGGGGGTTTTTCCCCCCAGAAAGTAAGTATTACTGAGGCTCAAACACAGTTAAAGTGTACTTCTTTTTTTCTCACCTAAAATATATATTTTTGCCAGGATAAGGACTTTACCATTATTTGTGTAATCTGTTGATTAATAAGGAACCATTGTTGCTATGACATTGGGATCGTAAAATAGTTTATACAGATAGAATCGTAAGTATTAACACTTTCAATATATTGTGTGACCATATTACTTTAAAATTTCACCATAGAAATGCAATTAATGCAAATAAATTCAACCACTTCTGGCCCGAATACGGGCCGGTGCTAGTTAAGGGATTAATCAGGTATTTACATTTGAAGTCGGATGTTTACATACACTTAGGTTGAAGTCATTAAAACTAATTTTTAACCACTCCACAGATTTCATGTTAGCAAACTATAGTGTTGGCAAGTCAGTTAGGACATCTACTTTGTGCATGACACAAGTAATTTTTCCAACAATTGTTTACAGACAGATTATTTCACTTTTAATTCACTATATCACAATTCCAGTGGGTCAGAAGTTTACATACACTAAGTTGACTGTCCCTTTAAATTTTTAATATTTGGTCGCATATCCTTTGGCTTTGCATGCCATGACTTTCTGATGTCTGTGACCCAACAACATCAAAAGACTCTTGATATCTTATTTTCTGGTACTCTTACAAGCGATACTATAACGTCTCTGCATTTGAATGGATCTCTATGGGAATTGGGGGGTGGGACTAGGTTTAGCTGTAAATTATGCTGGAACCGTATGGAATACATGGTTGGTAAACTGGCTGTAAGTCAAACAAGTCAAACGAGCCTCAAACCATCACTCTGCTGCCAGATATGCAGTATATATGGATGGATCACTTTAAGGATTGTTTCTCCTGACAAATTTTCCTATGGAAAAATAAGTCAGGAGAAGAAACCCTTCAAGTTATTCATCCATATCTACTGCATATCTGGCAACAGAGTGATGGTTTAAAGCTTGTTTGATACGTCAGACCCTTGATGACTTACAGCCATTTAGCCAACCATGTGTTCCATACTGTTCCAGTGTAATTTACAGCTAAATCTAGACCCACCCCCCAATTCCCATAGAGATCCATTCAAATTCAGAGATGTTATAGTATCGCTTGTAAGAGTACCAGAAAATAAGATATCAAGAGTCTTTTGATGTTGTTGGGTCACAGACATCAGGAAGTCATGGCATGCAAAGTCAAAGGATATGCGACCAAATATAAAAAATTTAAAGGCACAGTCAACTTAGTGTTTGTAAACTTCTGACCCACTGGAATTGTGATATAGTGAATTAAAAGTGAAATAATCTGTCTGTAAACAATTGTTGGAAAAATTACTTGGACAAAGTAGATGTCCTAACTGACTTTCCAACACTATAGTTTGCTAACATGAAATCTGTGGAGAGGTTAAAAATGAGTTTTAATGACTTCAACCTAAGTGTATGTAAACATCCGACTTCAACTGTACTTAAAGCATTCATTTGTGTTCCAGCCCATTGATTCTGTTGCTATTATTGAGCACATATGTCAGATGTAGCACTCGTATATTTAGCATGCATTGTGTATGGTTTTGTACATAATTTTAAATATAATTATTTAGTGAACATTGCATGGATCTTCTGTGACTCACACATCGGCAATACATACTGCACATGGCACATTCGACATATTGAGTGTCTATTTACAGCACTGGGATTTCGGGACTGTGGTGCCCTCTCAAGTTGAGATTGCCACTATCCTCCTCTCTGGCCTCCTGTGTGGAGAGAGACAGAGGTATTCTCTCTCTTCTCTCTGTCTCTCCCTTTCTCTCTCTCTCTCTGTGTACCCCCCCCCCCTCATTAGTCCCCCGGGGGTCCCCAGGAAAAGAGGAACCTACAAAGAGCCGATTGTCCTTTCCGCCATTTCCAACGTGTGCAATGTTCTGCTTATAATCACAGATAGTCTGGAAAACACTTAAGCACATTAGAGCGTGCGGCTGTAAAAGAGCAGAGATTCTGCTGATACTTCCCAGGTCCTGCGTCTGCAGGATGGGAGCTGCACACAATCGGTCTCCAGTGGACGATCCGGACGGCCGCAGTATTTGCCTGCTCTTCAAAATGCCATTATGGTCACCAGATGCCATGAAAGAACTCAAACAAAGGCAAGGAGCACGAGTTTGGCATCGAATTCTGCAAACAACTTAATTTCCCAGGAGACATTGCACTTTATAATCTCTCTCGCATTTATGAATAAGCATGATGCTGGAGATGCAGATGATGAAATGAAGACAAAACAGGTTTTAGCCATGTTTATCCCGTATATGGGTATTTTATGTGTATTATGTGTAGGCCTACATCACCTGCTGTATGGAAGACGATTACTGCACATAAAACATGCACATTCTCACTGCAGATGCCACTCACGGCAGGTATAAGAGATGGGATTTTTTGCTTGGTAGTCACAGAATGGTGTGTGTCACATGTCACCCCCCCCACCCAACCAGAGAGCACAGCGGTATCATGGCTCTGTTATCCTCCACGGGGGCCAGAAGGTGCAGGGGGAAGTGGTGCGTACGTTTTAAACTGGACGGAATTACAGAAGGTGCCGTGCTCAGATAAGCAGCGGCCACCACCCCGTCCCTCTCAGAGGTGGCGTGGGGTCAGCCTGGGGATTTTCTTCTTCTTCTTTAATCAGAAAAAGGGAACGTGGGAAATTGGAACCTCTCGTCCTGTTCCCAGTGGTTTCCCACCGCGCTTTAAGATAAGAGCTGACTTTGTTTTCTCAGGAGTAAAGACGAGAGGTTGGGGTGTGAGGGTACGGGGGTGTGTGGGGGGGGGGGGGGTGTGGGGAGGGGGGCGGGTGTTACAACCTCTGAGACGGAGACACGGAGGCCGAACCCCGGGGCCCTACAGAGCATGCTTGGGGGCGCATTAGTGTGACGGCGGGGTCCCCCCAGGCAAAATGAGATGTGAAAGAATCAAAGTGTGGCAAAGACATCTGGTGTCAGTTATGCATAATCCTTATGAAGTCTACATGACATCTTTATAAGCCTTCATATGCACTTATTGCAACCGTCATAGAACCAAGGGTGCATGCCCCTCTTTAGCACGTTATACAATCACCATATTATGACATTTAAAAAAAGGTGTTATGCTTGCTAAGTGTAAAAACATTTAAATTTAATTTCACCTGTTCAATTCAGTAAAATAAGATACATGTACATACAAAACAAAAAAATAAATAGATTGATTATTTCTGATTGATATTATTCTTTCTTATTGGCCCATAAGTAGTATAGCTCCTCCGCTCCTTCCAATACCTACTTATTCTTAATTATTACTTCTTCTTGTGCGACTGTCAGACCCATACGAAACTATGCAGGAAAGCAGCCTGTATTATATGAAGCAAGTATACTGTGTTTATTAAGTGATTCTAAGAAATTACAAAAAAGGTTTCATACAGATTAAGTTCAATTGAACTTTATTTGGATAGCAGTTATTACAGAGACACTGAGACTCTTTACAGAAACAATATGGTCTTCTTCAGGTAAAACCTATAGTCAAATCAACACCGTAACTTACCATCACCCGGTCAAAAATGACACCTGTTCAGAGGTACAGTTGAAGTCGAATGTTTACATAGACCTTAGCCAAATCCATTTAAACTCAGTTTTTCACAATTCCTGACATTTAATCCTAGTAAGCATTCCTTGTCTTAGGTCAGTTAAGATCACAACTTTATTTTAAGAATGTGAAATGTCAGAATAATAGTAGAGAAAATTATTTATTTCAGCTTTTATTTCTTTCATCACATTCCCAGTGGGTCAGAACTTTACATACACTCTGTTAGTATTTGGTAGCATTGCCTTGCATTGCATTGTTTAACCTGAGTCAAACATTTCGGGTAGCCTCCCACAAGCTTCTCACAATACGTTGTTGGAATTTTGGCCCATTCCATTTCCTCCTGACATAACTGGTGTAACTGAGTCAGGTTTGTAGGCTTCCTTGCTCGCACACGCTTTTTCAGTTCTGCCCACACATTTTCGATTGGATTGAGGTCAGAACTTTGTGTTGGCCACTCCAATACCTTGACTTTGTTGTCCTTAAGCCATTTTTGAAGTATGCTTTGGGTCATTGTCCATTTGGAAGAGCCATTTGCGACCAAGCTCTAACTTCCTGGCTGATGTCTTGAGATGTTGCTTCAATATATCCACATCATTTTCCTTCCTCATGATGCCATCCATTTTATGAAGTGCACCAGTCCCTCCTGCAGCAAAGCACCCCCACAACATGATGCTGCCACCCCCGTGCTTCACGGTTGGGATGGTGTTCTTCGGTTTGCAAGCCTCACCTTTTTTCCTCCAAACATAACGGTGGTCATTATGGCCAAACAGTTACATTTTTGTTTCATCAGACCAGAGGACATTTCTCCAAAAAGTAAGGTATTTGTTCTCATGTGCAGTTGCAAACTGTATTCTGGCTTTTTTATGGCGGTTTTGGAGTAGTGGCTTCTTCCTTGCTGAGCAACCTTTCAGGTTATGTCGATATAGGACTCGTTTTACTCTGGATATAGATACTTTTGTACCTGTTCCCTCCAGCATCTTCACAAGGTCCTTTGCTGTTGTTCTGGGATTGATTTGCATTGATCTTTGCACCAAAGCACGTTCATCACTAGGAGACAGAACGCGTCTCCTTCCTGAGCAGTATGACGGCTGCATGGTCCCATGGTGTTTATAATTGCGTACTATTGTTAGTACAGACAAATGTGGTACCTTCAGGTGTTTGGAGATGAACCAGACTTGTGGAGGTCCACAATTTTCTTTCTGAGGTCTTAGCTGATTTATTTTGATTTTCCCATGATGTCAAGCAAAGAGGCACTGAGTTTGAAGGTAGGCCTTAAAATACATCCACAGGTACACCTCCAATTGACTCAAATAATGTCAATTAGCCTATCAGAAGTTTCTAAAGCCATGACATAATTTTCTGGAATTTTCCAAGCTGTTTAAAGGCACAGTCAACTTAGTGCATGTAAACTTCCGACCCACTGGAATTGTGATACAGTGAATTAAAAGTGAAATAATCTGTCTGTAAACAATTGTTGGAAACTTTATTTGTGTCATGCACAAAGTAGATAACTAACTGACTTGCCAACACTATAGTTTGCTAACATGAAATCTGTGGACTGGTTAAAAACTTCCGACTTCAACTGTAACTATAACTACTAAGAGTTGGACCTGATTTAAACTGTTAAATTTAAACTGATTTATTTTCATCTTTAATCAATTCAGACATTACTTTCTTTTAGCATATTATTTGTTTAATTCAGTCAATTGCAATTCATGGTGC
This sequence comes from Synaphobranchus kaupii, assembly GCA_029718625.1. Lineage (NCBI taxonomy): Eukaryota > Metazoa > Chordata > Actinopteri > Anguilliformes > Synaphobranchidae > Synaphobranchus > Synaphobranchus kaupii. The sequence goes on along the minus strand of CM056378.1, from coordinate 38,904,066 downwards.
TCTTACGAATCATCAGTTGGCACCATGTAAACACTATGACTTAAGATAATGTCACATTTAGGCACTGTGTTCTATCTCAGATGATCCAATTATGCTGCTCTTAAGGGTAATTGCTTGGCACTATATTTTTATTGTTATGCTTTTTTTACATTAACACTTTCTTCTCATTAACACCTATTTACTTTAATTATGGCTTTCCTGAACCAATATTAATTTTGTTCTTGTGTCTGCTGTGATGTAGTTCATTTTCCTTTGTAAGCCACTCTGAATAATTTGGCATCTGCTAAATGAATAAATGATTTGTTTTAAAAGTAGAGTATAGATGAATGGGAGTGACGGGGTGTAATTATTAATGAGACTAAACAGACTCAGAACAGAATATAAGATTTTTGGGGATTTCATCAAAGAAGGATAATGCATTCCGAGTTATTCCGAGTTGTGAAGCATCACCCGGTAACCTTGGCATCGGCTCGCGCGCTGTTGATTGGCTAATTAGCAGGCTGCTAACTTTTCCATTCCTCACCTCTCCACAGTGATTGCCCAATCAGAGCGCACTTGATCCGTTTGATCCCGCCTCCCTCTTGAGAAGGTCTTAACTCCAGCTAATTAAAAGCTAATGGTCAATGTCTCCTGGATGTCTGCCGAGGGTAAACAAGCGCACGGCTTAATGTGAGGATGACTCACTCAGCAAGAGCCCGGCACTTGCAAACTCACCATTTTCAGACCCATTGGCGTGACAAATGTGAGCTTAATTTAGAGGAGATTCCACTCTATGTGAATTGCATGAGAATGCGCACTGTACATGTGTAAGCACCTGAACATAATAAATGAACCACACTCAGACATCGGTATCCAGGGAAGAAGAATAATGTTACAGTTTTCACTAAACACCACCTATAAATAATGAAGCAAGACGTAACACAGACATGATTAATCGCACACAGCAATTTTACTTTTATTTTTTTTACCAATTACGCACAATGATTTTTATATACACTACAGCCTTGATGAATAACAAGCCTAAATGATAGATGTGTGGCTTCTCAAAAGATAATTTTGAGAGGTTAACCACAGAAGATTAATTATTTCATAACAAAATACCATTACCACAACAGCATGTGGGCTTGCTGTTCTTCTATCCAGAGTATCATAGAGCTGTTTGCAATGTATAGCTGTGTGTATGTTAGTGTGTATATATGTACAGCATATACATATATACTGTATACTATATACCACCAATATTCAAATCTGGACCTTGAATCCAAATCCAGCCCTGGTTTTCTTTCTCCCAGGTAATTAACTGAACAACTAGGTCAACTGATTGACCAGATTGTCTTCACACCTGACTCCCAGGTAACGGGAGGGTGGAAAGCCAGCAGTTCTCGGACTTTGAAGACTGTGATTTGAATACCAGGGCTATATACCATATATAGCCTACAGAATTAAGTTAAAGTATTACAGTATCAATGTTTTATGTCTGCACTTGTTATGAAATAATTTGTTATGATCATGGAGAGATCGTCATGGAGACAATTGCCCCTTGCTGTCTTTTGCTGCCCTTACGCCACATTTGGCACTTGCAGCCTGAGCGCCATCATAACGGTGGGCCTTGTCTCCACCCATGACCTCCGCCCCCAGGCCTGCCTCTGACCCTCCACCTGCCATCTAACATGCCCCTGAAATGCAGTCTCACCACATTCACCCTGCCCCTCTCCCCTTCCCATGATTCATTGCTCTAACATCCCCAGCACACATCAGTGGTACTGCTGTTGCACGCAGAGATTACATTGCACGTTGTTTCCCAGGGAAAAGATTCCTTCCATTTCACAGAGAAAAGATTCCTTCCGTTTCATAGAGAAAATATTCCTTCCGTTTCCTAGACAAAACTTTCCCAGAGAAAAGATTCCTTCTGTTTCCCAGAGAAAAGATTCCTTTCATTTCCCAGAGAAAAGATTCCTTCTTTTTCCCAGAAAAAAGATTCCTTCCATTTCCCAGAGAAACGATTCCTCATCTTTGCCAGAGAAAATATTCCTTCCATTTCCCAGAGAAAAGATTCCTTCTGTTTCCCAGAGAAAAGATTCCTTCCATTTCCCAGAGAAAAGATTCCTTCCATTTCCCAGAGAAACGATTCCTTCCTTTTCCCAGAGAAAAGATTATTTCAGTTTCCCCCGGTGTTCTTTCCACAGCTGTTATCACTTTTAATATTCCTCACTGCCAGGAGAAGCCATTAGCTCATGGCAACCTTTTGTATTTTTTGGACTTTGTCGCCTGAACTTTGCTGGGAGAGGGAAATTGGCCTGAAATGTCACCCGTTACTTTGAGACGCAGCTGCCGTTTCAGGACTCAAATCACAAGGCATTTCGTCTGCTGCTGTTTCAAGACTGTCGCCGAAATCGCCACTGCCTGCCACTTTCACCGCGCCGACCAGTCATTTATTCGGCAGTTCGCTCTTTCCCTCTTTTACTTTCTTTATTTCTTTCTTTTTTCCCCTTCTCTGATAACTCTGCCACTCAGCACTCTCGCAGAAACAGGCTGTTGTTCAGGAAGCAAGGCAGCTGAATCTACCAAGCAAGCAATTAAGCAGTGCCTGTTTACAAGGGAAAACAAAAATTGATTCATAACAATGTGACGTTCATTCCTGAGCCCGGATTCGCAATTCTCTTTGCAGTGCTGACTGTTTTCTTTGTGACAGTTTGGCCATTTGCGAGCATACCCTTGGTGGAAATACAAATATTCAGGTGTTCCGGTTTGAGAAAATTCATCTAATGTGAATGTTCAAAAATCCTTGACCTTAAATAAGCACTTTTTTTAACGTTTTATAATGTGCGTGCTCAGGTTTCATAGTAAATGTCTCATGACATTTGGTTTGGAATTTTAAACATCATTTCAAAGATATACAACAAATTTTAAGTCTGTTTACATTAAACATTTTGTCATGTTAAAACAATTACACTGCCTAGAAAAAGCCAATACGATGCACGTTTTAAAAGGCCTGATAACATTTATAAAGGCTGTAGTTGTAATGCTTACTCCTTATATCATGCATTTAATGGTTCCATGAAACAAAATGAAAGTCTGTTGTGCTGCTACTGTGCTATAACAGTATTGCTAATAACAGAAATAAGGTTCACTATCTGGTAGAGAAGTAAAAATGGAATAATCAACACAGATGGCCATAATGCCAGTTTTAGGTCTTTGAAATATTTTGTTTTCATTTTTATCCTTTCCTATACCTTTTAAGTTAGGTTGAGGCCAATTATTTCTTTATCGGATGAGATTATTCTAGCTGTCAATCATAATCTTCATCATAGCAAAATGTGCATCTGAGACATTCCAACGGTTGACAGTATTTTGAGACCTGCATGCATTCATTTGAATTTTGAATACAAGATAAACTGCAACTAATATTTCATTTGCCATCAGGATAATGTTGAAATTTCCACTGAATGAGGAAACCTTGCCTGTGGTTGAGGAAGTTTGAGGAAGTCATACCTGCGGTTTTTTAGCGCAGAAGAGCATGCCTCAAAATGGCCGTTTGGCAACAGCACAGGGCCCAGAGGGGTGAAATGAAAGCGCATTGTGACTTGAAAGCAACGTCACTGTAAAGGAAAGTCCTAACAATGGCTCTGAAAAAAAAGTTCAATCCTGCACTCTTCTGTCATATGACAAGCATATCACCACCGCAGCTGCAAATCTGAGTTGGTTCAATAGCTCTAGACTGTATCAGTTAAGAATGACCCAACCGTGTTTATATCCATCAAGAGCAGATGGTTTTGCTCAACTGAGTTTGGTAGCAACTCACGTAGGGGATTTCTGTGGAGGCATGACATGGGAAACAGCAGATTGTTTTTGTACTGAAGGATGTTGACATACAGATGAACTTTTAACTGGCTTCCTCGGTTGCTCAGGTGTTATTAAAGGACATGCGCGGGGCACTGGGCGCACATGTTTGTGAAATGACCCGAGTTGGAATCGCGGTCAGGAGCTCGAGGAGTCATGCCCTGAAGAGGATGTGGCGCCTTCCTTCCTACTACCGGCTGACGGGGTTGTGTAGCGGCAAATTCTCCAGTGGTTGCTACGTGGGGAATTGAATAACATAGGGTACAATTGACTACCACATTGGGAGAAAACGGGGAAAAAAATCAGAAACAAATTAATTTAAAAGAAATCATCGCGGATGCACGCAGCAACAGGCGCTGGCTGTAGAATACAGGGTGAACCTAGATGCTATGTTCTCGAGGCAATTCTGATATGGGCCAAATGCGCAGTTGTGCCTAAGAATTTGTGTTTTGCCATCACAAAAATTTTGAGCTGGGAAATATTGTCATGTGCTGACGGGGAAGCGTACGGATCCGAGTTACCCAGGGCCGAGTTCAAATGGCGTTTGGAAACCGCCAGCGGTCTTCTGTAGCAGATAGTGAGAGACATGAGGGAAATGCGGAGTAACAACACAGGGTAAGCAAACACTGCTCAGTAACAGGCTACAGATTTGAGACATGTGACCCAGACACCGTTTGCTCTGTGGATTTGTGGTGAATGCACCATAGCAAGGTCGTTCCAAAACGCTGCCGGCAGCCTGCCTAGAAGATCTCGCTGCCAATGCCACCGAGCGGAATTATGTGAAGGAATTAATTTTATATCCATAAATTACAGCCATAGCTCTATCTGTAAGATTGAAATTAATGAGCCATATTAAAATCTGGCATCCATAAAGATGAGTTTTCAACCTTTTCCTCCTCTTCAATTCATTTTTGGTTTCGTTAAAATAAAAAGTCATATAAATATAAAAAAGCATAAATAAAAAAACATTATCTGTTCTCTATATATATATACCCAACTTTTCACACTAGTTTTTGAGTGCATAGAGTATCTCTGTATTCACAATTAGTTTTAAAAGTTTTCATATTTAAAAAGTTTTTGAAAAGAAAAGGTGATTTTTTCATTATTTATATGCAGAAATGAATTTGATCAGTACTTTTATAGTTAGCCATGTTTTTGTATAAGAACTGTAATTGGATTTTGACTGCTGTAAACAATACTTAAAAGTTGAATTAGCCTAGAGTGAGATTACATTGCATTCTGTAAATGTGAATGAAGTTTTTGATTTCCACAAACGCAATGCAGTTTGACAGTACAATAAATATGCCTTAATGTAATGTATGGGGTTTGCTATATTTGCACTAGTCCCAAAAGCTTATTTATTTTTTCACTGTATTACATAAATATTACCAGGCATTCTGATATTGTGATGCAGTTGGCATTCAAGCCTTTGTTAAATTATTACAGCCATTGATTCCACAATTCTAAATATTACCACGTTTTTAGTCAGTCTATAGTCTAAATAATTGTTGCTTAAATAACATCAAACTATACGTTAGTGTATGTAATTCCTCCAATACCTGAAGTTATTTTGAGAAACTTGAGGTCTTACTGAACAAACTGATTTCACGTGGTCTTAAACAATGAACGTACCTGGCACTCAGTGAGTATCCCTCATCTCCCAGGGTAGTTTATCTGTTAGGTTTCTGCATTCTGTCTTTGTTTCTTATTGTGAGCTTGTTTCTTTATTCTTATTTAGGTTATTTATCATTTTTCTTATCTTGCATTTATTTTAATTTATGGTTTCACTGTTCCGTGTTTGTATTATTGTCACGCCCCTGTCTTCGTTACACTATTCGGGAGCCTTTGGTGATTTCGGGTTTCACTGTATTTCCATTCATTTACTTCCTTTTTTACTATTTACCCTTGTTTATAATACTAATCTACTAATCACTGCTAACTGCTTAGAATTAGGTTTATTATTAATACACTAACGACTAACTTGTAAATAATACTAATCAACTAATTTACTAACGTCAGGGAATTAGAGTTTCTACTAACCTACTAATTTACTAATGCAATCTCAGTTTCCATCTGCACCTGTCTTTCGTTTCTTCTGTCCTATCTCTGAATATCTTACTATGATTCCCTACTCGCTTCACCTGCATCTGATTTCCGCATTCCTCCACCTCGTTGTGTGCACGGGTCTTCTTCGACCCAGGTCATGTATAGTCTATGTTATGTGCTAGTCCGGTCCGCGTCTTATGTATCCCCTCGTAATTGCATTATCAGCTTCCCTTATCGTGTCATTGTGCTCACCTGTGAGCAACCTCCCCTCCCCGCCTCTGCACACCTGATTCCCATTATGTCTGTCGCCCTCTGTGTACATAACCCTGTTATTTCAGTCTTTCTTCGTGAGTTCCTCACTGTTGGTTTGCTTCTGTGGCCAATACTATTTTTCTGAGTACCTGCCCTAGTTGTCTGTTTGGTTTTTGAGTATCTGTCTGAGTTTTTGTTATCCCTAGTCCTTCTCTTGTTATTTTATTTTTGTATTCTGTCTTCGTTTTGTTTTATTTTTGTTCCTCTTTATGCCTCCCTGGTTTTTTGACTTCTGCCTGTGTTCTCGCGACCCTGATTTTGGATTCTGTTTTTGTCCCTTCCCGGTTCTGACCCCAGCCTGTTCTGTGACTACTCTTTGGAGTCTGTTTTGTACCGTTGCCCTGTCTCCCCGGTTTTCCACTCTGCCTGTTGTACTATGGATTGCTGCCTTGCCCCATTATTAAACTTTGGGTTTTCTACTTCCTGCCTGCTACTGAGTCCTGTTTTCCACCTACCCTAACATTCTGAACAAATGACTGGTTTTAAACGTTTAAACTCCAGGTAAAACCACCACATATCAGCCCTCATATATTTTTGCATCATAACAAGCGTATAATGTAGCAACATAACTGGTGGAATGATAGTGTCCTGGAGCATGGACGTTGAGACTAAAAAACCTGCTGTTTAACGGTCATTTTTTGGTGAAGGTTGAGCAAAGATGGATGTAAGAACTCTTGTGGTTTTTATATTATCCTTGGAGTGGACATCTAGTGAACCTTTAATAGAACCATGCTGTCCGCCAGATTCCCTGCAATCTCAGCCAATAGCAACAGATCAATGTAAAATACAATTTCACTCTTTACAAAAATGTATGAAAGGAGCCTTGCATAGATAGCTCTGTGAACAGCATCCTTTACAGTATGGAGTTACCCCTGTGTTTTTTGGTTTGATAGCTGAAGATATGCATGGTGCACTGTCAATGATTGGAATGTCTCAGATGCACATTTTCCTATGATGAATATTATGAGTGACAGCTGGAATAATCTCTTCCAATAAAGAAATAATTGGCCTCAACCTAACTTTGTCATGGGTTTCTACCCTTTTTCCCCATGCGGTCGTTTTTCTCGGTGGCCACGCGAGGGCGCTGCCCTTTTGGTGGATGCTTGTTCCGCCCTGCTTTGATTGCGGAGCTTCTGTCAGCATCCACACCTGTGTGGGTCACCTGAGAGCTATATAAGCCTCCCTGTCATGATTCTAGTCTGTCATGTCATGTTTTATTTTATTTTCTTGTCTTTGTTAGATTTCTTGTTAATGTCACGTATTGTGTTTAGTCTAGTCACGCTACGTTTTATGTTTAATTCCTGTTCCGTTTCATTTTCATGTCGTGTCACGTTTCTTGTTTGATTATTGTTACGATTTATTTTCTTGTCATGTCATGTTTTATATTTGATTCATGGTACGTTTCCCGTTCACTGTTTAGCATACACATTTCCGTGTTTTTCCGCAGCCTTGCGTTCATGCTGTTTTTCTCTCTCTCTCTCTCTCTCTCTCTCTCTTGCTGTCGCTCACGCTTCCCTAATTGTTTCATTCTCCCGTGTCTATTTACTAATCTACTAACATTAGATCAGGATTGGGTAATACTAACTCTCTAACCATGTGTTCATGTTTACCTTACGTTTCTCGTGCATGTCATTTACTAATTTACTAACGCTAGGTCAGGATAGGTTTATTACTAATGATTACTAATTACCTTGTTACCTTGTCAGCCCTCCACACCTGATTTCCATTCGCATGCTGCTCTCAAGCTAAGTGTCTGCACCTGTCTACACCTGCATTTAAACTCAGTGTTCATGTCATGTCTTTGGGAAATTGTTTGCTGTTAGTTTATCTACTGCCACTTTTGAGCGTTATCCATTGTCTGACTTTTGTTATAGATCCAAGCCTGTTTACTGACCATTGTTACTGCCTGCCTACCATTTCTACTGCCTGTTTTTTGACCACAAGTTTTGCCTGCTGTCTGTTTGTACCTCTGTATAGGACTTCAGTCTGACTCCTGCAACGTCCCACGACCTACGAACTCTGCTTAACCCCTGCATTGTACTTCTGCTCCGCTGACAGCTACTCTGGTTACTGTACTTGTGCATGGTGTACCGATTCCGAGACTGCCTTCTCCCTCGGTACTATACTTTGATTTTTTGGCTGGATTTTCTGTGGATGAACTTTGCTTGTGTGACTACGATTTTTGGATTTCCCCATAATAAAGCCCTTGCGGGCATTTATTATTACGTCCGTGTTCTGGGTCGTGCATTACGTGTGGTCCAACCCACACACACCTGTCTCACTCCCGTTTCCTTCGTTCGGGGCTTCGATATTGATTTTGTTTGTTTTGTATTTGTGTTATTTGCATTGTCTGGTGTGAGTTATTTGTACCATTTGTGCTACTCGCCTATTTTAACGTCTCATTGCTGAGGCAGGGCTTGTTCTTGCTGGCTCTTTGGTTACTTTGTACACAGTAAGAAGTATGGGACCGCAGATCTCTGCTCTATTTCGCCTGTAAAATGTTTCTCTCTCCTGGGAGATTGGGCGTTCACGCTTCAACTTAGTTACTTATCTCGTAGAAGTATAGGGTAGCAATTCTTTGTTCCATTTCGCCTTTGTTTGGTTTTCTTACTGAGAAACCTGGTGTTTGGGCTTCTACTCATTTCCGTGTTAGTGAGCCGGTTAGTAGCTTCGGTACGTTTGTTCCCTGTTTTGTCTACTTCTCGTGGACTATGTTCCCCTTTGTTGTGAGTCAGGGTTTTTTTATTATATTGAGAGGCAGTGCGTGCTATTTTCTATTAAGTTTGCGTTGGTCTTTTGGTGCAGCTGTCCTGTTCGTCCTTTTTACCTGCGGGACGATTTTGTTCGGAACTGTTGTTCTGGTCGTTCTCCGGGTATGTCTCTCCTTATATGGAGCTTGGGCGATGTTGTGGACATGTTTGCGTTTGTGCGTTTCTGAAAGTAGCCTGGGAACGTTTGCTTTATTCCTTCTCCTCGTTGCATTTCCCTTTACTGAGAGGCTAGGGCGTTTATTTTCTACTAGGCTTGTGTTAGTCATTTTGCTATTAAAGTTACGGGATGGCGGTGCTCCGTCGGCTCGCCTGTAAAATGTTTCTCTCTCCTGGGAGATCGGGCGTTTACCCCTTTATGTTTTTTGCGTGTGAATGCGAGCTTATGGAAGTAGCCATGGAACGTTATCTCTGTTCCTTCGCCTCCTTGTTACATTCCTCTTTACCAAGAGGCACGGCTTTTATTCTCTATCAAACTCGTGTTGGTCTTCTGGCCGGTGGATGTCCGGTGCAACTGTCCTGTTCGTCCTTTTCACCTGGGGGACGATTTTGTTCGGAACTGTAGTTCTGTTCGTTCTCCGGGTATGTCTCTCCTCATATGGAGCTTGGGCGATGTTGTGGACATGTTTGTGTTTCACTGCGAGTCTCTGAGAGTAGCCTTGGAAGGTTTGATCTCTGTTCCTTTTCGCCTCCTCGTATACTAATTCGTATTAGTTTTCAGTGTTTGTTGGCTGTGTGTTTTATGTGTACCATTTATGCTACTCGCCTATTCTAACGCCTCATTACTGAGGCAGGGCGTTTATTATTGCTGGCCTTTTAGTTACTTAGCTCGTAGAAGTATAGGGTAGCAGTTCTTTGTTCCCTTTCGCCTTGTTTGGTTTTCTTACTGAAGCCTGCCGTTTGCGCTTCTACTCATTGGTGTGTGACGGTGAGCCGGTTAGTAGCCTTGGTATGTGTTTTTCCTTGTCTGTTCTCCTTCCCGTAACTACGGGGTTTTCCCGTCCTAGTGGCCTAGTGCTTAACGAATCCCGCTTGCTGCGTTTGGCTCCTCCTACCTCACACGTCACGCCCCATTACAAACTTTAAAGGGGAACTGAAACGTAATATGAAGTGAAGGTGATAGGGTGGATGTCTTTTCAGTCTAATACATATTCCAGTTCTCAAATCTGACGAAACAGTAATAATGGAGAAAACGTTAAGAATAGTTAATCGTTTTGCCGTTAGGGCGCAGCCATGTTTAGTTTTTGTAGTCAGTGACGTCACTGGCATGATACATCTAACGTTCGAGCACCTATTACCGACTGGGTTCGCGGAAAAAACAGCAAAACGCAAACTTATTTGCAACCGTAAATAAAATGGGATAAATATCGGTCACACCCCAGACGTCCGCTCGTTGTAGCATTAGCTCCTAGGGGACGTGTAGCCGACGATCACCCCTTGCGATTAGTGGTAGGCTATTTTATCTTCTCAAAAATAGGTCAATGATCCCGTGTATTGTTTCTTCTCAAACGCCGTAATTAAATGGGTTGACCAATTAATAGACGCGTTAAAAATACATTGAAAACGTAATTCAATCATTGCATTTCAGCATTATAATGGAGGTAGCATGATCATTATAATGGAACTTAAGATCATGTTGTAGAAGCCCCTTTCCACAAAAACGGCAGCATTCATACTCTCAGAGCAAAAAAAATGCCTCGTATTAAAAATTATCACACAATAGCCTGCATATCTTGCATTATTTGAAAATGTTCTTTTCTTAAAAAAACGTAATCTAGATACTAATTTCATTGAGCAATATCGTGTCTGTTTGATTTACCCCTCCCACTCAGTTAAGACAAATTCAACCAAAGAAGTAGGCTAACGTTACTTGACAGTTTTTTTTTCAGACCTGCAATTGAGAGCGGTCGATCATAGAGTGTAAATATGGAGAGCTCTGTAGCTAGCTATGTACAGTGACCGTGTGCGTTTTGATTTTTCTCTTTTTTTTTCAACGTTCAGAGCAAGTGTGGAGTGAATTGTGTCATTTATTTAGCATTTTTCACTTGTGGGCTTGCGTTTTTGGTATCTTAGCAAGTTAAGCATTTCATTCAGCTGTCATGGCCAGTGCCACTGTAGTTAACATGGACGAAATGGGAGACATTGTTGATCGTCTTCGAAACGGGTTGGTGTTTGAATGCATGACTTTTGTAGAGAAGAGTCAGACCCAAGTGAAATGTGAAGGAAGACCTAAGCTCTCGTTCGACTAAACTTGCCAGGGGAAGGGTGTTTCAATTGTTACGATCGAGTGGGCTGGCTAACAAGTGTCAACGTTACTACTGGCCCTGTCGGATTTTTTCAACAAATCGTAATGGGACCAGTACAAAATGCTGTTTTTACGACATGCAAAACTTTGAAAGGGCTGCGAGGCGACATAAATTTTTTTTAGGACAAGTCCGAATTCAGCACGTGTTAGCTAACGTAGATTAGGGGGGCTAAACCGGTGAAAATGTATGGGGCGAACAGCCTGCCTTTTCTTTAAAAAAATCATTTATACAGCCTGGGGCAGTGCAGTATGACATTTGGACCGTTTAAATATTAAATGTTTTCATGCGTCAAATGTTCCAGCAAATAACTTGATGTAACCACCATCATAATGACAAGATGTGATTTACGTATGTATCACACACCTTTTAACGTTTGCTCTGATAACTGGATAGTTATTTCCCCCCCAGTCAAATGAGTCAAGAAGTGTACGTGGTTTGCATCTAATGTCACAAAATATAGATAACCTACTCTTCTGAGGAGTAAAGGGCATAGCTATGCAAGTACTACTGTTATATTTTGGTAAATGGTGCCCTCTCCTGGTGAAATTGGCAATGCAGGCCATAACGCAACGTAGCCTTGACTTAACCTCCATTCACGGTGATAGGGGATAGTAATTGTTTAACTGTTTGACATTAATGGTACAAACACGAATGCACCTTTTTAAAAAGGACTAGATTACGTTTTTTTAAGAAAAGAACATTTTCAAATAATGCAAGATATGCAGGCTATTGTGTGATAATTTTTAATACGAGGCATTTTTTTTTGCTCTGAGAATGCTGCCGTTTTTGTGGAAAGGGGCTTCTACAACATGATCTTAAGTTCCATTATAATGATCATGCTACCTCCATTATAATGCTGAAATACAATGATTGAATTACGTTTTCAATGTATTTTTAACGCGTCTATTAATTGGTCAACCCATTTAATTACGGCGTTTGAGAAGAAACAATACACGTAGGGTTGCCAACCGTCCCTTGAAATAAGGGACGATCCCTTATCAGTTCAATAAGGGACGGGTCTTTTATTGTCCAAATAAGGGACGATCCCTTATTTCAAGGGACGGTTGGCAACCCTAAATACACGGGATCATTGACCTATTTTTGAGAAGATAAAATAGCCTACCACTAATCGCGAGGGGTGATCGTAGGCTACACGTCCCCTAGGAGCTAATGCTACAACGAGCGGACGTCTGGGGTGTGACCGATATTTATCCCATTTTATTTACGGTTGCAAATAAGTTTGCGTTTTGCTGTTTTTCCGCGAACCCAGTCGGTAATAGTTGCTCGAACGTTAGATGTATCATGCCAGTGACGTCACTGACTACAAAAACTAAACATGGCTGCGCCCTAACGGCAAAACGATTAACTATTCTTGACGTTTTCTCCATTATTACTGTTTCGTCAGATTTGAGAACTGGAATATGTATTAGACTGAAAAGGCATCCACCCTATCACCTTCACTTCATATTACGTTTCAGTTCCCCTTTAAAGGTATAGGAAAGGATAAAAATGAAAAAAATATAAAATTAAAATAAATAAAAGACCTAGAACTGGCATTATGGCCATCTGTGTTGATTATTCCCATTTTTACAACAAAGCAATACTGTTTAGCACAGTAGCAGCAAACCAGACTCATTTTGTTTCATGGAACCATTCAATGCATGATGTAAGGAGTGTGCAGACGCACATGATCTATGTTTGAGTCCGTTTTAAGTGCATGGAGCTCCGTGTCTGCAGACGCACGTGGTCTATGTTTGATCCAGTTTAACATGCATGTCCATTTCATTTTAATACACTTTTACTTAAAATTTCTTAACAAACTGGCACAAGACAACGAAGACCGGGAGAATATATAGGAGAGTTAATGAGTTAATGCATGCACGCAGCATGAGAATGTATGCGAGAATGATAACAGAGAAGAGAGCGTGAGGAATGCAAGCGGGGAAAGGAATGAGATAGGCGGAGGAAATGCGAGAGGGAATTAGTAACAACAAAGAGGGAAACCATTCCCAGCCTGCACCATGAGGAAGACAAACAGGAAAACGTGAAAACAAGACAAGAAACGTGAGGAAAAGGGTAAAACAAGAAGCACAAACAGGGATGGGGACTGAGAGGTTCAATATTCTATGTGATCAGACCATAATGCTATGCTCTTAAATGGAGAGAACAGCAAAACGATAACTGTCCATTTAACTCTAACTAAAAGTTTATATGAATCCAATAGGGATGAAATGTACACTTCCACAGTTAAATGTACAGTTAACTGTAAATCATACTTGATTTAACAGTGCAATCTTTACTCTGAAGCAGTTTCTGTACCTGAGAGTTCAATAAGGGTTTTTACAGAACAGAGATTTTATGCAAATGAGAATTTGACTTAGCAGCTGTGTTTGTAAGTGGCTCGGTGCCTGCTACCTGTTTGATGTTAATTCCTTCAATTTTGTAGCAGTTCTGCCTTTTTCATGAAGGCATGGTTTGTGGAATAAACACTGCACTTTATTTTTCTCCGACTTGCCTTGAGTTGTGTGGCTGCAAACACACCACTGCTGACACTGAAGGCCACTGGACTGGATGTGGACCTCCCTCTTCGTCCCCTGGAAGCTGACACATTGCCCCCTTCTGGAGAGTTCTGTCCCCCCTCCTAGAGACGATGAAGACTTTATGGGAAATCAAACTGGCCACGCGCGCATGGTCTCCATGGTGACCCCTGTCCCGGGTGGTCACGTGACCTCACGTACTGGGCCCACCCTCGGTGGCGGTGTCTTTGTGACCGGGCACGCCTTGCTCGCCAGCGGTTCTGATTCGCCGTGTCCTTCACGGGGTCGATACGACAGATTAACTGCTTTGCATCTTTGTCAATCCAGCGATCAATGTTACGCCGGATTCTGTGCCAAGAGAACCCCCCCCCTCCTCCACATCAAACCACACCGGATTCAAAGCCGGGCTGCAAACAGACAGGCTTACAAATGGAAATCCAATGGATGAAATCGGAGGGAAGGGACGGATCGGATTGCAGGGGCTCTCGGCTCTGAGGTGATAACACAGCTGTGTGTCCGCGGCTGAGCCTGCCGCCGCGGGGAGTGGGTCCCTTCTCTTTTTCGCCTCTCTCAGTCTGTTCTCCATTTCATTCCCTGTCTTTTTTTTTTCCCCCACTACGGACGAGCGGGGAGCTCAATCGCTCCTGAATGATCGTTAGCCGTAATAGCTCCTGATGCAAGGCCGGAATATCGGCTTAAATAATATATGCGGTACTTTTTTAATGGCCAGTCAGAGATAATAGTCAGCAGTTGAAAAAGGAAAAAAAAGTAAACGGAAGAAGAAAAAAACCAAACTGTTTTTTTCCAGGTGTCATAAACCAGTACATCCTCGGGTAATGAGACTCCACAAGGCCGATGTGACCGTAAGCCTACGTGCTCTGCACTTCAAAATCAGAAGAGGTGCATTGTGGGAGACAACATCAGAACTGACTCCGCCTAATCACTGAGTTTGCGTCACAGGTTCTGTTTTTCATATTTTCTCTCTGCACGCAGAGTACCACACGTAACCCATGCACCACACTGTAAGTAGCAAACGAGAGCACCAAGTATGGGTAGGAGGCGAGGAAATGCATTAGTCCCTAAGTTTCCTAGGAAGTTATGAATCATTAATGATTGTGTGATTAACAAGGCATTAGCCCCCGAAAACTGAACCGAAATGCCACGCCACTGTTACAATACATGCTCATCGTCACGGGCGCAGTCTGAGAAGCAGGCTCATTTGTTCATCGTCCCCTTGCATTTCTCCATTAGTACCAAAATGCTGTCTCATGAGCGCCAGAGCTAACGTGCTGCGCTACTGGGCTACAGTCAGACTGCTGAAAATGCTTATGAAATTAAACAGATACATATCTAGGGATATATTTACAAATCATACCGATTGTAATTGTTCTGTTATTTACGATGCCAAAGACTACTTTGTTTATATACATGCACATCTTATTCATATTCTGTAAGTAGAACACAGGAAATTATCTAAACCAATTCATGTCCATTTTTTGTTTTAAAAGAAAGTGATCCCTATGAAGAAGAAAGCTTTAATTGATTAATTTGGTTGTGTACATGTGAATGTAAGTCCATGTGCGTGCATGTGCGTGCATGTGTCCGTGTGTGTGTGTGCATGGACTGCAGTGCCATAGACATAAATTATAATTAAAGCACAGCACAGCTTGTTCCCTTGGTTTGGTTGTAGAACAGAGCAGATTTGTGGATCTATAATAAGTGCCGAGTGACTTATTGGTGTGAAAAAGTGAGGTGAATGGCTTTTAAATGACTCATTTGATCACTTACTCCGTATAATTGAATATGTGCTACGTTTAAGTGGATATTATTTAAGCACTGCCCCCTACAGTGAGTTAATCATCGTGTCGGATCAATAGTCTGTATTTTCAGCGAAGGGCAGGAGATGAGCTTTTAATGTAAGGTCAGAGAAACGAACCCTGCAAATTTATCACACTGCTGCTTTTCATAACGCGACGCTGAAAGCACATTGAATCCATAGTTAATAGAAACAGCCCATGAGACTGTAAACAGGCCATGTTCATTCCTACAGCGAACATGTGCAGCTGTCTCTTAATACGAGACCTCATTTAGTACCGAACATGCAGCCAGGATATTGTTTTGGTAGTTACATAGTTATGATCATATAAAGCCGCTGAAAGCCCGTCGCTCAGGGTAAGAGCCTCTGCTAAAAGGTCATAATGTAATGTGACAGGAAATGCTGTTTCTTTGTGTTTGTGTCCTTGCTCTTCTGTTCATCCGTCTCTCAGCCAATAACAGGGCGTGTCCGCGCTGTATGCAGTCCACTCTCTGGTCCTCCGGCCGTCGAGCAAACACAGGCCTTTCGATTAATCAATCCTTTCTTTTGAGCCGCACGGCGAGGAGGATTCAGGGTGTAAAATCGCGGAGAGATTTGTGCTCTCCCCCTTTTCTCTTAAATGCCATTCCAAGTGTTATTTTTTAATAAAATCAGAAAGAAACAGCGCCCTTACAGAAAGCCTCGGAGAGACGCCTCGCTGTGATCCATCAGTTCCTGCCCCCTCCTGAAACTTCAAGGTTGGCGGACCCTCCAGGCCTCATTCATCTGCTCGCCAAGAATGGCGCTAACGACACTTCAGAGCGAACACCCTGCGCATGCACACCATTATTAATTGAGGAGGGATTGTGATTTTCTTGTGGTGAGAGTTTTCACGCATTGCACCTGTGCGGTTTTCTTTACAAGCTGGTTTGTTTTCTCTCGTTGGAGGCTCCTTGAAGGCTACAACAACAG
The DNA here is from genome assembly GCA_029718625.1 of Synaphobranchus kaupii. Classification (NCBI taxonomy): domain Eukaryota; kingdom Metazoa; phylum Chordata; class Actinopteri; order Anguilliformes; family Synaphobranchidae; genus Synaphobranchus; species Synaphobranchus kaupii. Next base: position 38,887,490 of record CM056378.1, on the reverse strand, counting down.
CGCATAATAATGCTGTGCTACTCTCCAGCTTGCTCACATATTTCCTGCTTAGTACTCTTAAGTCCTGGATTCAATTAACATCTATTGATTGAATCCAATCGGACTTTTACCAACAATTAAATGGTAGTGTTTATTTCTTCAGCGGTTTCAGCGATTAACTTGCCCCAGTGTATAAAAACAAATTTTGACTGAATTTGGACCAAAGCTTTTAAGCGTGGGCACTGGCCATTGCTTTTGATTGAGCGGCTAGCTCGCCATGCTTATACTTACCATTTATTTCTAATTTGGACCAGAAGTGGGGGTGTAGCAAGGGGGAGATGTATTGGCTCATTACGAAGGCGAGCTTGAATTGCGTCATTTGAAAAAAGCACATTCCACATTCTACACTACTCCTCCATAGAGGAGTGCTTCAGTGATGTACGACATACGGATGTTTTCCCACCATAGAGGAATGATTTAGTGATATACGACATATTGAGGTCATGCCTCCATAGAGGAATGCTTTAGTGACATATAACATACGGATGTTTTCCCTCCATAGAGGAGTGCTTTAGTGACATATAACATACTGATGTTTTCCCTCCATAGAGGAGTGCTTTAGTGACATATAACATACTGATGTTTTCCCTCCATAGAGGAATGCTTCAGTGACATATAACATACTGATGTTTTCCCTCCATAGAGGAGTGCTTCAGTGACGTATGACATACAGATGTTTTCCCTCCATAGAGGAATGCTTTTGTGAGGTATGACATACGGATGTTTTCCCACCATAGAGGAATGCTTTAGTGACGTGATGTTTTCCCTCAGCAGAGGTATACTTAATGACGTATGACATATGGATGTTTTCCCTCCATAGAGGAATACTTTGGTGACCTATGCCATATGGATGTTTTCCCTCCAGAGAGGAATGCTGGATCCGCAAACTGGATCTATATTGGATCCGCCAACAGACACTGGAAGGAACGGCTTCTCACACAAAGAGTCTACTCCACTCCTCTGACAGAAATGGGTCATTTAATCATCAAAACGCTGAATAACTGAGCTAATCTTGTGCATAACCAGGCTGTGTAATCAATAGATAATTAAATTAGCACCGAATGATAGCAGTGGGACGTTTGAGCAACAGTGGGGGGGGGGGGGGGGGGGGGGGGCTCGGTCTGGACTGGTCCCTTATCCTCGTGTTTAGCCCTTTTCAAGCAATCAGATCTACTCCAAAGTCAATTGTAATCATTTTCGAATGGATTCCCCTTATTGTGAAACGCTCGAGACCATTTGTGCTTCTTCTGCCACCAATTTCAGCTTAATGAAGTGTAAATAGAAGCTCTTGTTTCCACCGAGCGGTAAAAAAAAAAAATGCGGCCCGGTTTATTTTAGGCCTCTTAACATCATCGAAAAGCACTGCGGTGCCGAGTTTCTTCTGCGTAACTGATCGCGTTTATTCCGCTCTATTGTTTTTTTTGTTCCTGAAAGAGACGAGGGAGAGATAGAGGGGGGAAAAGCAGCTGACTGCGTTCCGCTGCATGCGCCTCCATCGCCACGCGATTTTGCATGCCTCGCCCAAATTGGTTTACAAGTTTATAAAGTTGATCCTGAACGCATTATGCACTGTTACAAATAGAGAGAAACTGCCCATTCAGCAGAATTACAAAGGCTTATGGGAAGAGGAGAAAGTGCAGGCTAATGTCTCCTCCTGCACTTGATAAATCTGAGATTAAGCTTTCAAATTGATATCAGTTTACCAAATAGAAGTTAATTTGGCCAGCAATAGCAAATTCAAATGAACTGGATATTGTGGGAACATTCACGGCTTCCCCGGGACCTGATTTCCAGCTCATGAATTTCAATGGATGTTCTAGTTTCAGAAAAGTACCAAGAAGCACATCCTTCCTGTTCTTTTGCAAGTTCCAGGGATTTGATGAAACCTGCTCAAGCGACAAAGCAAGAATCTGCAACTAAGAGCCAAACTCGATCGACTTGCAATTTTTAAGTAACAAATTTAAGCGTCGCATTTTAGACCCTCACTGTACAAAACAGTTTCCATTAATTTCGGTGAAGGCCAAACTGGTGATTACAGCCTGAGTTCAATCAACATTTGTCCTTCACTTTGACTTATAAATACTGTAACTGTATGTTTGAATTAAATCCAAGGTGAGCAGAAAGTGTTGTGTGTTAGGCTGAGTCAGGGCCTAGTGTAGGATCAGTGGAGGATGACTCTGTGTCCTGGCCTTGGTATTTAAAGCAATTTTTATGTTTTAACCTTTCCTTGGTATGATGTCCACACTCCTCTCTGTGCTGTACAACATGAATCACAGTCCATTTATTTGACAACTACCATATCTCAGTTACAAGATGACATGTGTTCGATTCACATCATAATGTTTGGAATAAATAGATCAAAAGTAATGCAGCTTTTTGCAACATCGTTAATCTATTTGCCATGATATAGAAATCAGTTTCCAACAAATATATTTATCGAGTAGCCTTTATGGCAATGTCTTTTTATCTCCAACTCAAAGTGAAACTGCAGTTTGTCGTCTGTCTTGGAAGGTATTCAGTGTATCGGGAACAGAATGCGGTTTGCTCTCTCTGCAAACATGCCTGGATTTGGATCTGCTCCAATGCAATTAAAATCCTCCTGAAGATTGGAGTGGTTTCATCAAAGCGGACAGACTTTAAACGTCAAAATCTGTGTTTACCCGATGTTTAACTTTGCTGTTATTGTCTTGCCAAACACAAAAGTGACTCAGAGTGTACCATTTTTTTCATTTTTGTGTTTTTTTCCCCAAGATTAGATGTGTTATTGGTACTTGCTGGTTGTTTCTTGTGTTGTTCTAGTTCCAATATGAATGAATTTGGCCGTTCTGAATAGCCCACTGTGCAGCGTAATGAAACTCAGTGTACAATAGCAGAATTTTTTGCCAGACAGAGAGAGATCCATCCAAAGAAATTGGATCAGTTCATTTTAGGGACAAATGTTGGTTTTGTCGAGCTATTGGATATTTCACTTGGAGAGTAGAAGATCTCTTTCTCTGTCCTGTTCCCCTGTGCCAATGCCACCATCAGCAGAATAAACCGTGAAGGCTTGTTCTCCATTTGAAAGGAGAAAAAAAAGAAAGAAGATTAATTAAGGTGGATTTCCTAAGGCTGGGCAGCGTGTGCGGGTGCGTATTTGGGGACAGGCGTGAAGAAAGAGAGCTTCCGTGTCCAAATGGCGCACACCTGTGAATAGAGCTTAGAGGTGATTTGGTTTTCAAGATTCATGGCGAGGGACCAGTATCAACGGAGTTCTTCCCCGCACAGAAGATGATGAAATGCACTGTGGGTAATTGTCTATACATTATTGATAGCCACTCATTTTTTTCTTCTCCTTCTTTTTAAGGCTATTAAAATGCTGAGCAAGATTCATTAAGGATCTGTGCAATGCATTACTGTCTATGGCAGGGACAGTCCAATCATCCCATAAATATGGAAGTCACAAGTATCTGGAAAATGGGACTAGGGTTTTGCGTCTCATCCGTTTTTAGTCTTGAGGTATCTTAGCACTTTATGGATAGGCAAGGCCGACATTGAACATTTACATGTAAATTTGTATGTCCTGATGATAGGAGCATGAAAAAAAGAATTTGAATTGTAAGACAAGCTTGGCTTTGCGCCACAGGTATAAAATAGTCCCCGTTTCTCCTGCAGTATTGTGTGTGTCCTGTAGGGTTTAACATAGTCGCCCTTTCTGCTACAGTACTGTGCGTGGCCTGTAGGGTATAAAATAGTCACCCTTTCTCCTACAGTACTGTGTGTGACCTGTAGGTTACAAAATAGTCCTGTAGGAGAAACGCTGACTATGTGCGGCCTGTAGGGTATAAAATAGTCACTGACTCTTCTGCAGTACTGTGTGTGGCCTATTTCGTGTAAAATAGTCACTGGTTCTTCTGCAGTACTGCATGTGGCCTGTAAGGTGTAAAATAGTCACTGGCTTTTCTGCAGTACTGCGTGTGGCCTGTATGGTGTAAAATAGTCACTGGCTCTTCTGCAGTACTGTGTGTGGCCTATATGATGTAAAATAGTCACTGATTCTTCTGCAGTACTGTGAGTGGCCTATATGGTGTAAAATAGTCACTGGCTCTTCTGCAGTACTGCGTGTGGCCTGTAGGGTGTAAAATAGTCACTGGCTTTTCTGCAGTACTGTGTGTTGCCTGTATGGTGTAAAATAGTAACTGGCTCTTCTGCAGTACTGTGTATGGCCTGTAGGGTGTAAAATAGTCACTGGTTTTTCTGCAGTACTGCGTGTGGTCTGTATGGTGTAAAATAGTCACTGGCTCTTCTGCAGTACTGTGTGTGGCCTGTAGGGTATAAAATAGTCACTGGCTCTTCTGCAGTACTGTGTGTGGGCTCTAGGGTGTAAAATAGTCACTGACTCTGCTGTAGTGCTGTGTGTGGCCTGTAGGGTATGAAATGCATTTGCTAAATCTAACCTGGGTAGAAAACTGGTCAATTTAAGCATACATCATCATCACAATGACAAAATAAATATGAAAAATATAATTATTTGTATTAGTCATACACATATCAGTCATAATTACTAGTGATAATTATATACGTAACCACTATGAACAGGAACATGTAATTTGTTGATTTGAATTAAACCAATCTTAAAATCTGGCTCTGTTAAGCTGCAACATTTATTTGCACATGCCTACAGAAGGACATCTATCTCCTAAAAATAATAAAGGACTTTCTGTGCATTTTTTAATTGAACTTCATAGTACATGATTGAAATGCTATAAAACATGAAATGCTATAAACACATAAACAATGCTATAAACACAGATGTTTAATCTCTTTAACTAATTGAAGTAGTGGAGAGGAGTGGAGAAAAATATATTATTTTTTAATTATTTATTTATTTTTTATTTGTTTTGCTAAAACAAGAAAAGTTCCACAATATTTACACACAGCCCATGGCTTTGTGTTAAATATCATTACAGTCATAATTCTGTGGTATTAGTGTACGATTAAGACACACAAGGAAGCACCAACAGCATAAGCTCTGTCACCTGTGTTGAAAATCCCGCTCGGATCACTGACAAATTCTTAATCACTGCTACAATTATTAAACATTTTTTTTCTGCATTTAAAGACTCTCGTTTTTAATCTTATCGAATTCCTCTCAAACTAGACCAAAAAAGCAACCAAAAGCCTGCTGTGTCTCTCTGCCCCACTGTCCATTCTGTCATGGTTTCTGGCAGCCTGCTGTTGTTTCTGCGGTCGTTCTTTTGTTTGACGACATCGGGGCGATCTATCGGATTTTTCTGCATCCGTTTCGGTGTTTGAATCTCGCTCGGCAATTATTCCTTTCACCTGTTTTGGATTTCCTGCCGGTTCTAAATAGCACAGGTGTTCCGCATTGCCGACACTTCGAGATTGTCTTTGCTTTTGACTATCGGAGTTGGTAAGGAAAAGGATAGCGGTCTCTATGTTTCTGGTTGTTACTCGTCAGAAACATAGGTAGTCCGGTTAAGGAGTTAGGGTAAAGATTTATTTAGTCTTTTTGTTTCCTTCTCTCTTTATCCTTTTATTTTCCTCTTACCTTTTTGTCAGCTTGTTCACACCTAGAGCTGTAGGTAACAGGTTATTTTTCTATTACGTTTCTTTCGCCCTTGTTACATGGGCTTTCTTTGGTTTTTCTCTGACCTCTAGTTTATACGCCTCTTGTGTGAGTGCGTGAGGTTCCTTTGTTGTTTACTACTCGCTATCGCCGAGTTGCCCTCTTTTGGGGTTGTTTTGCGTTGGCTTACACCGGGAGGGTTTTATTCCCATTATTTTGTTTTATTTCCCCTGTTACTGCGGAGCTGTCCGCTTAGTGGCGTATTTCTAACGAATTACGCTTTCAGATTCCTTGGTTGTGGCGTTTGGTTCTCCGAATCTTTCACTCCACCTTACACATTCTACTCACAGAGATTAGATGTGTTATGATGTGGTTTGTTTATGCATCTGCCTCTGCAAGGTGAGAGGTCAAATCAAATATTAAATCTTCCGGATGTCTTTCACTAACTCCATTTTACAGACATCACCTCTTTAGTGCAAATGTGAGCACAGGTGTGCTCTTTAGATCACAAAAAGCCATTCATTCAAATGCATACTGTTACTGGAGCGCTCTCTTTCTTTTATATAGGAGTCTGCAACAGGGACTCTATACATCACAGCCTCTTATATCCTGCTTGACCCTCTCCTCCCTATTCAACGAGCCATTTAAGGGTAGCTAAAAGTCTGTTTGAATGGCAAATTTCCCAAGATGCAAAAAGTAGTCCTACACATTTCTGCAGTAGGAAAAGGAAAGTTAAGGAGGGGGTTAAGTGCATTGAGAATAAAGAGGGATTATTGCTTTATAAGGATGAGGATATTGCTGATGCCTTAAACAGTTACTTTCTTCAGAGTTTTACCAGAGAGGAGGTAATAGGCCGGAAGGTGTATTCTGAATCAGTACTCAGAATGTCTTAGCTGATTTTGAGATAGGGGATAGTGAAATACTAAATATAAATTGCATAAACTAAAGACAAATAAGGCAGCAGGCCCTGATGGTATATACCCAAGGGTACTAAAAGAGTTAGGTGAGGTCATCTATAAAGCAATGGCAGATTTTTTTAGACAGTCTTTAGAAACTGGAGAAATACCGGAGGACAGAAATGCCAATAAGAGGACCGTACTGATCCAGGAAACTATAGGCCTGACAGTTTAACTTGCATCACATGTAAAACACTAGAATCTATCATCAGACACAAGTTGGAATTATTTATTGAAAAAAAAAAAACATCCTAAGGGATAGCCAACATGATTTTCACAGGGGAAGGTAATGCCAGACAAACCTTTTGGCATTCTTCTGAATCATTCTGAGGAAGCTACCAAGGGTTTTTATTGTAACAAGGCATATGATATTATATACTTAGATTTCCAAGAAGCATTTGATAAGGCACCACAAGCAAGACTCATTGTCAAAATGTAGACAGTAGGAATTACAGGGAGCATTTCAGAATGGGTTCGAACACAAAGGGCCTGATTTAATAAAACTTTAAGGAATAACATGACAAATGATTGTTTTGCACCAATCATTAGTTGTGTTATTAGCTTTGTGTGTGCTAAAAGCTTTTGCACCCGCTTAAGGTCTTAGTAAATCAGGCCCAATGAGTAGTAGGAGGGATCTTATCTGAGCAAGGTACTGTGCGAAGTGGAGTCCCACAAGGATCGGCATTTGGGAACATATGCTCTTTCTTTTTTACATAAATGAGCTTGACAGGCACATTGAAAGTACATTAGTTAGATTTGCTGATGATACAAAATTGGGAGGTTTAGCTAACAGTTAGGAATCTACTAAAGAAATTCAAGAAGAATTAAACAGAATCCAAAAGTGAACAATATAAATTCAATATAGCTAAATGTAAAGTTCTACATGTGGGAAAAAAAACATAAGGCAAGACTACTTTATGGGAGAAACTAAATTGGAATGTGCTCAATTTGAAAAAGACTTAGGAGTAGTAGTTGATCAAAGCCTTTCAGGTTCTAGGCCCTTTGCTGTAGCAGTAAAAAAAAAAAGGCTAGCAAGATGCTGCGACAAAGGTATAAATCCAAGGAAGTTATGCTTATGTTATACAATACCTTTGTCAGACTATACTTAGAGTACTGTGTGCAGTTCTGGGCACCGTAGTACAAAAAAGATATAGATGCTCTGGAAAAGGTTCAAAGAAGGGCAACTAAATTTGTTCCTGGTATGAAATATAAAAGTTATGATACTTAATCTCTTTCAGCTTAGTACAAGGATACTTAGGGTTTGATTGAGGCTTTTAAATTCACGAAAGGGATTAACAAAGTGAATTACAATAGATTCTTCAGGTTGAATTCTTGTCATGGTTATTGGCAGCCTTTGTTGTGTTATCGTTATTGAACGACGAGGCTCTCGCTTGGGCTGATCCATTAATTTGGGCTAACGCCCCTATCATTTGTGATCCGGTCCAGCTCATGAACGAAATGCAGCTGGTCTTCGATCATGAAGTGTCAGGTGAGGAAGCGGTCAGGAAATTGATCAGTTTGCGTCAGGGCACTGACACGGTAGCCGCTTTTTCTATAAGATTTTGAGCGCTAGCCGGAGAAACAGGCTGGTCTGACAGCCCTTTAAAATCTTTATTCTTCCAAGCCCTGACCAACCCCATCCAAGACGCGCTAGCGATGCTAGAACCACCCGCTACGTTTAGTGCTCTGGTGACCACGGCTATACGCATTGATAACCGGATTAGAGAGAGGGAACGTGAATACAAGAACCATCCGACCCGTTTAAAATCCGGTTTATCAGCGGTGACTCCGTTCAGTACTCTCATCTACCCCTCCGCAAATCAGGAGGAGCCTATGCACGTAGATGGGTCGTCCCTCCACCAATCTAGGAGAGTGAGACCGCGGAGATACTGGTGCCAGTATTGCAAACACAGGGGGCATATGAAGGATCAATGTCCCAAGCTGACGGGAAACGAGGGGTCTCACCAGGGAAACCGAGGTCCCCGGTGAGACAGAATAATACTAATTCTCAGACCTTGTTACCTGTCCAACTGTTTTGGGAGGGACACTCGGCAAGCGTTAACACTTTTATTGATTCTGGGGCCATGGAGTCCTTTATTTGTGCCAAGTGGGCTAAGAAATTAAAAATCCCCACCAATCCGCTCACTAGTCCCCGTCAGGTTGCTGCCCTTGATGGACGTCCTTTGGGGTGCGGAACTATTGAACACAGAAGGAGTCCGATAGAGATGCTTGTTTCTCCCCAGGATCACTCAGAGAGAATAGAATTATTTTTAATTAACTCTCCGTCTTACCCACTGGTGCTAGGACATTCATGGTTAAGGCTACATGACCCTCATATACACTGCCCGGCCAAAAAAGACTCTAATATTTCGTTGGACCACCTTTAGCTTTGATTACGGCGCACATTTGTTGTGGCATTGTTTCGACAACCTTATGCAATGTCACAACATTTATTTCCATCCAGAGTAGCATAAGTTTTTGGCCGAGATCTTGTATTGACGACGGGAGAGTCCAACCACTCCGTAAAGTGTTCTCCAGCACATCCCAAAGACTTTCAATGGGGTTAAGGTCAGGAATCTGGTGGCTAATTCATGTGTGAAAATGATTCCTCATGCTCCCTGAACCACTCTTTCACAATTTGAGCCCGATGAATCTTGGCATTGTCATCCTGACATATGCCCATTGATGGGATAACCTGGTCATTCAGTACATTCAGGTACTTCGCTGACTTCATTTTATTGCTGCATAATGTTGCTGAGCCTAGACCTGACCAACTGAAGCAACCCCAGATCATAACACTGCCTCCAGAGGCTTGTACAGTGGGCACTATGCATGACGGGTGCAATGGCGACTTTTTTTTTGGCCGGGCAGTGTATGTTGGGACAGAGATTGTAACCCCATTCATCAGTGGGGTGCTCAGTGCCTACCTCATTGTCATATGCTCATTCACCCTTCTTCGGGCTGCACCCCGGATCTTTCTGAGCCCAGCTCCGAGGGTGATTCTGAGGAGGCGGAGTTTCTCTCTGACGAGGAGATTGCATCTTCCCTCGCTGGGAGTGGAGATGAGAGTTTGTCCTGGGATCCCTTTGTGGAAGGGGGGTCCACGGAGGGGGATGATTTCGGCATTTCCGATTTTGAGTGGGACAGGTCGTCTGGCGCATCTTCCTGTACCCCGGAGGTGGTGGGTGCACTTATCCCACTTAAGTTTAGTTTACCCACAGGCGTTCCTACGGAGTATTCTGACCTCGCTGAGGTCTTTAGTAAACTTTGCGCTACTAAATTACCACCCCAAAGACTATACGACTGTGCCATTGAGCTGTACCCGGGCACTGTTCCGCCCAGGGGTGCACTGTATTCCCTGTCTGTTCCAGAGAGTGCTGCTATGGAGCAGTACATTGAGGAGTCTCTGGCTAATGGGTTTATCGCGCCCGTCTACGTCACCAGCCGGTGCGGAGTTTGTTTTTTGTAAAAAAAAAAGACAGAGGGCTGAGACCCTGTATCGATTACCGAGGCCTCAATGACATTACCATTAAGAACAGGTACCCTCTCCCTCTCATGAATTCCGCATTTGAGCACTTACAGGGGTCTTTTCAAAACTCGACCTTTGCAACACTTACAAGGCATTTCCAGGCATTAGTGAATAATGTTCTGAGAGAGATGTTGGAGAAATTTGTTTTTGTCTACTTAGACGATATTTTAATATTTTCTCCAGATCTTTCATCTCACATCATCCATGCTAGACAAGTTTTGGAAGCCCTCCTGAAGGCTCAACTATTTGTTAAAGCCGAGAAATGCATGTTCCACACCAGCTCCGTCTCCTTTTTAGGGTTCATTGTTGCAGACGGGAGAGTTCTGATGGACCCAGAAAAAATTTCAGCAGTTAAGAACTGGCCTCCGCCTAATTCGGTGAAGCAGGTACAACGCTTCTTCGGCTTCCAAATTTTTATAGGAGGTTTATCCACAATTTTAGCTTGGAAGCTGCCCCCATCACAGCCCTCACAAAAAAGACATCCCCTGCTCGATTTCAGTGGAATCCCAGGGCTGAAGCAGCATTTACTTAACTAAAAAGGAGGCTCCGAACCTATTCTCATTACTCCCAATCCCTCCCTCCCCTTTGTGGTTGAGTTTGATGCTCCTGAGCTGGGAGTTGGGGCCATTCTGTCCCAGCACTCTCCGCTGGACCGCAAACTACACCCATGCGCGTATTTCTCTTGTGTTCTGACATCTGAGAAATTACGTGGGTGATCGTGAGCTGTTGGCGGTTAAATTGGCATTGGAGGAATGGCGCCATTGGTTGGAAGGAGCGGAGCATCCTTGTACAGTCTGGACCGACTATAAAAACTTGCCGTATATCCAACAGGTCAAAACACGCAATTCTCGGCAAGCCCGTTGCCAGGTTTAATTTTATCTTGACCTATCGCCCGGGTCAAAAAATATTAAACCTGATGCGTTATCACGCATTTTTGACCGCTCGGACAAAGACTCATGTCCGGAATCTGTGGTTCCCAGTTCTCAGATTGTGGCGCCAGTTATGTGGGCCATTGAGGCGGCTGTGCAGAAAGCGTTGTGTTCCGATCGCGGTCCAGGTCGGGGTCCTCCTCATCGCTTGTTTGTTCCACCCCGGCTGAGATCTCGTGTCTTTCAATGGGGTCACGCTTCTCAATTGGTGGCCCATCCGGGCGTTCACCGGACCAAGGAGTTTGTTTCTTACCATTTTTGGTGGCCCAAACTGGAGAGCGATGTGCGAGTTTGTCGCTGCATGTACTATTTACACCCGTAACAAGGGTTCGCGACTTTCTCCTTCGGGTCTCTTGCATCCACTGCCCATTCCCAGTCGTCCCTGGAGTCACGTCGCCCTCGACTTTGTGACCGGCCTGCCGCCTTCTCATGGGAACACGGTTATCTTAGTAATAGTTGACTGTTTCTCAAAGGCAGCACACTTTGTCACACTTCCCAAACTGCCATCGGCACCTGAATCAGCGCGGTTAATGGTGGACCATGTGTTCAGGGTGCATAGCCTACCCCTTGATGTGGTGTCAAATCACGGCCCCTAATTCGTCGCTAGATTCTGGCGTTCTTTTTGTGCTCTGTTGGGCGCATCCGTCAGTATTTTGTCCGGTTTCCACCCGGAGACTAATGGACAGACGGAGCACCAACCAGAGTATGGAGGCTGTGGCTAATCCCACCTCCTGGAGTCGACGCTCCATCTGATTTTTTCCGCTTCCGTTCTGGTGTTTGGATCTCGCTCAGTAATTCTTTTCCACACCTGTGTTCGGTTTCCTGTTGGCTATAAAGCGTAGGATTTCCGCTTTCCTGCACTTCGATATTCTCGTTGCTAATTGACATTGAAGTCGGTAAGGTATAGGAACACGGTCACTGCCTTTCTGGTTGTACAAATAAGAAACGCAGCAAGTCCGGTTAGAAAGAAGTTAGGATAGGATTGGCTATTTTCTTTAAAGCTCCTATCTCTTTTCTTTGTCCTTCATTCTCTCGTTCTGTTACCTTTTTAGTTTTTTTTGGCTACAGAGCTTAGGTAACAGACTGTCTTTCTGTTTAAGTTTACACCCATGTAACTCGGGGTTATTCTTTCATTTTTTCTCTACCTCTCTTCTACGCTCTTTATCTTAGAGTGTGAGGTACTTTTTGTTTGTTTTACGTGCTTCATCAAGTTCGCCTCCTTTTGAGGTAGATTTGTTTTGACTTAGGTCGGGTACGTTTTTTCTCCCATTCCTTAGTTCTCCTTTTCCCTTTGCAGTTTAGCCGCTTTGTGGCGTATCTCTCTAGGTATGCTTATAGATTCCCTATCTGTCGCGTTTGGTTCTCTGAACCTTACCTCGCCTCATCACAATTCTGTTAGAACGAGGGGACATATATGGAAATTAACAAAAGGTAAATTCTGAACAGACATCAGAAAGTACTTCTTCGCACAGAGAATAGTCACTGTGTGGAATAACTTGCCAGCTCATGTAGGAGAGGCAGAAACTCCTGGTATTTTCAAGACCAGATGCTAGATCTAGTTTGAGCACAAGGTAGTAATGGTGAGCACAAGGTACCATTTAGTGGTAGGAAACTTATGAGCATTCTTGGGCTAAATGGCCTGTTCTCATCATTGAGTTATGCTACGTTACATTATGTTATGTTTTATTTTAATGCTCAGCAACAACCAAACTGGCAAGTGTCATGTGACCAGAAAAAGTATTACATGTGGATGTGGACTAGTAGATAGTAAGGGTGGCACAGGTGGGTTGTGGGAAATGTATCATTTAAATGAAACCAAACCTGAACGCCGTTAATTACATCTGACTTGACTATTTTTTAGCCAGAGCAACGGCACTGTAAAGGCAACTTATGGTAATTCCGTTTAGTTATATTAATTAACATATATGTTATAAGACTGTTATTACAGCAAGGTAAAAAACATTTAAATGTAAAGGTTGGTGGTATCGATTTTTCTCTGCCTGAACGGAGCAGGTGAAGTGTGGTGCCCGTTCCTCCGGCGGTTACAGCAGGCGGTAACGGCTTCAGGCGACAGCGGGCCACACAGGCTCGGAGGTGACGGCCCCCCCCACGCAACGCCAAGCTGCGACATTAAACATCTCTGACACAGCTTCTAACCAAGAAAGAGAGCCATTTAATCCCTGTGTCCCTATCAAAGCCCATAATTTAATTAATCTGGATCTGCAGGGAGACATTGAGACACATTCTGTGGTTTGCCGGTGCATTCAGGCTTGATGTCACCGCTGGTCTCAAAGACACAGTTTCTCGCTCCTCGCTTCTCTTCGACCAGCGTTCTTCTTCTCCTAAATGAAAATGTGGGCATAAATGAAAAAGAGGCATATGCGTTTTTTCTGTTTTTATTAAATTTTTTTACCAGATACTACAACCATATTTTGTAGGTCATACTACGACGCCATGACTCAAATTTAGATATTAACAAATAAAACGGGGAATGAAAATAAGTTATACGTTTTTTGTCATCCTGCTTCTCGGATAAATTGCCTTTGTAAGACCGTGAACTTGATCATTTTATCTGTGTTTGGAGTCTGTAACCTAACAAAAAAAAAAAGGCATGTGAAATAAGCTCGGTCTTTTATGCTCGAGCAATTAATGTGAAGCGTATGACTCAGTTTCTCCTCTATTGAAGCAGAAATGATAATGACATGAAGCTTCAAAAGGACTATAAGCATTTTAGATATGTTCCAGTCAGTTTCCTATCTTTATTTTGTGGGAGTTTAATCTCATTCCCATTGACTTAGCCCCAAGCTTGGTTTAAAAATGTAAAAAAAATAATATATACTATTTTTAATATAAACTGAAACAAAAGAAATTGGGAGATTTAACATATTTTTAAAGCAGTGTATTTATTTTAATTTTTTTGTGGCCCCCATTTTTTTTAAACGGAGATTATTTTATCTTATTTGCTTGGTTCTGGCCATGCCGACAGTGAGTCTGAGGGGCTTTTAAAGTCTAATCCCTACACAGCCACTAATAACCTGTCAGTTCATCCCCGGCTCTCGCCAACACTTCCCCTTCACAGAAATACCAACCCAGTTACCATGTACAGAGTCAGCCTGGAATTGAGGGAATGGGAGAGAGGGATGGGAGAGGGAGGGAGAAAAGGATGGGGAGAGGGTTACAGAGAGGATGGAGAAAGAGATGGGAAGATGGATGAGAGAGGGGTGGGAGAGATAGGGATAGGGATGGAGTGAGAGATGGAGAAAGGGATGGGGAGAGGGATAGAGAGAGGAGTGGAGAGCAATGGAGAGAGGGATGAGGGGACTGTTGTTCCCAATGGGGAGGCAGGTTTCAATTGGACTCAAACCAACATCCTGCCTCAGACCTTTGAATCAGCTGTAGAGGGAAAACAATGTTTTAAAAATCCAAAAATAAGAGCTCCTTTAAAGTCAATTCAGGTCAGGCGGCTTGGAGCTGATAGAAGCTGGGCTCCTTCACCGCTAGGAAAGGAAAGGTGGACGTGAGCTTGGTGCCCTGTGCGCCAAATTAAACCTGGAAGAGGCGGGGCGGGGGGTGCGCAAGTCATGCTGCTGTATGGGAACCCAAACCGAGTGGGTTACCCTGAGAATCATCGCACCACAGAGAGTTTCATCAGCTGGCTTTGTCTAAAAGAGTCCGACTGTATGAGTTGGCCTGATGGAAGAATTTAACCTTTAGCTCCACAGTGGACTTTAAAGCGAGGCTTCAGTGCGGAACCTTCGCGCTCTCTGTTACATCACATCCATTAAGGTATGTTCAGAGTGCACCAAACAGATGCTTCACTCTGAATCACAGCCAGCCGCAGAACTGAAGCAAGGTTACGCAATCTGATCACAACAAAGCTTTCAAAGCCATTTTGCAAACTAAAAAAATAGGAAAATAAATTATTTTGTTTTGCGGATTACAGTGGCTGGGTGAGTGGGGGCTGGCTTGCAGTACAGGATAAAATGCCAAATGTAATTGGGGACAGATTTCTAATCAACAGAAATATCCCCCTTCCCCAACTAGTAGGAAACTGAATCATGATGTTTGCCATGCTCAAGTTTATGAATACGTGGGGTGCGCGTCAAATAAAATAAAATTAGTGTTGTCCGTTTGCCCTGTCGGTATACTGAAATATGTAAAGGGCCCGGCTGCACTGTTAATTCACATTTTTGAAGACAAAGAGATCGATGTCAGCTGTCTGGTCTTGTCAGGAAAAAAAATCAGGACCTGCCTTTTAAAAATGATAACGGTGATAAAATATTCATCAGATGGATTTACATTCTTCAAACATGTCATGGTTGAAACATATACAGTACATGCTGTCGTTTGGACATTCCAAGAAATCACTCCGAAAGATTATTAGCAATGCAAGTGCAGTGCTTCCCCTACAAAATTTATTTTGGTGGGGGCAGTTTCTTGACTGGGTGGCGGGGGTTGGGATTATCATTGCATCTTTTAGTGCACAAATGCTACGCTTAAGTACAGTGAACAACTAACAAGAGGAATATAATCAAAGCCATGTCTCATGTTTAGTTTTGCTGAGTCTCAAATATGATCTGGTCTCTTTTCATAGCCAGGAACATAAAGTAAAAATGTGAATGAACGCCAATAATAGCCATAGATAACAATAATAGTTATAATAGTTCATCGTTGTCCCACTACGGCACAGCTAATATGTTTAGCCAGCTAGCTTTCAGACAATGGGATATTAGTTTTAAACCAGATGCTATCAAGTAAAATCTTTTTTGGAAGATTACATTGAAGTGGCAGCAAGGCACTTTGGAATAGATGCCAAATGAGTGTGTGAATGGAAGTGTGGACAAAGAAAAAGTTAAGAAATATTCCACAGCCCACAACTCTTTCCTCTCGTCCACCCTCACGATTCCAGCACAGTCTTCTGGATTTGCTTATTTGGGTATTAAAATTTGTCGCACCCTCAGTTCCATTGTTATTAGCAACTTCTCATCCACTCAGTAACATCAGGAAGGACTTAATTAAATGGTCACCCTTGAATTTTACATTACATGGCAGAATCTCTGTAATTAAAATGAATGTCCTCCCACAAATCAATTTTCTGTTTTAGATGATCCCACTTTTTCCTCCCCTTAAATTCTTTAATGAAGTCGAAACAGTTTGTCGAAAGTTGATATGGAGCAATAAGTGAGTGATACTCAGCCTTTACAACTCTTCAGTGTCGTAAATTGTCAGGTGGTTTGTCACTGCCTAACTTCAGATTTTATCATTGATCTTTTCAGCTGACGTCTTTGAGAACATGGTTCGGTTTTAAGTCTTTGGTTGCTTGGCGCTGCTTAGAAGATGATTTAGTCAAACCAGTTAGGATCCAAGACCTTCCATTCTCTGGTATAAAACTAAAGTCATTGCTATGCTTTGGGCCTGTCATTACTAATTCCTTTAGATGTATGGAAGCAAACGTTAAAATATTTGGGCATTTATAGTATTTTTCACAAATTGTCTCACATTTTGCACAAACAGAATCCAAGCCCTTTGTCCCCTTACTGGCCCACCAACTCCACTTTCAGCAGCAACTTAGTTTTCCCAGGAGGTCTCCCATCCAAGTATTAATCAAGTCCAGACCTGCTTGCTCAGCAGGAGCTGATTGCATGGTGGTATAGCTGCTGGTACCTTCATGCACATGTTCTGGGAATGCACTTTCTTTCGGTTTCTTGCGGATGTGCTTTCCCGGCTAAGGTGTGTGGATGTGCTGGCATGTCCAGGCTTGTTGCTCCTTGGGGCAGACTTGACCTCCACAAATAAGGGTATCCTTAAAAGTTGGATGGAGCCTAACACTGAATCAGGCTTTTCATTATATGAATGAGGCTTTGTTGCTGGTATTCAACACAAACAACTCTACGATGTCAATGTGAAAAGTTAAATCTACAATTTGTTCCGAACTATTTATGAATATAAAACCAAAAACAAACAATCCTTCAGTATTCAGCCCCCTTGCTTCAATGTACTTTAACAGCCATACAGGCAAAACATTGTTCAAATTACACATCATAAAGTGCCCAGACATCATGTTTAGATTGTATTTAAGGACATTGAACAATATTTTCTTTTAAAATGTGTGTTAATATTGTCTCTCTTGGTAACAAAGCCAAGACCAGGTCCCTTCAATACATTTTAATGTCTCTTAATGGAATTTTAGGAAATACAATTAATTGGTGTACAGTTAAATGCTGGTTTCCAACAATAGCCAGTCAGAGGCCTACTTGCTTTGTAATTAATTGTATTAGCAAATGACTGATGGATGGTGGGAGGGGGATTGGGGGTGAGAGGGGGTGTTTGGTGGGCACCTCACCCCAATTGGTGGGCGCAACACCCCCTGCAGAATATGGAAGGGGAAACACTAAAGTATTAGATGATGTTGTGTTTACTGCTCTGCATGTGGGCTTGGCGTGTGACAGATTCCTGTTACACTGCTCTCCATTAAGCAGGTACCCCATACGTACACTGTATGGGATTTGGCCGATTCAGGGAATGTGAGGAGGTTCCTCAGTGTTAACACCCTGTTTGTGTATTTTCGACAGCTGTAGCATGCCCTAACGCAAACACACCGTCACCTCAGATTCCACTGGAGATATTTAGAATGGGGACCCTTTAAGAGCTCCCAAGGCTTCCATTTGTCATCTCCAACAACTTTGCCTGCAAGTTTTTTTTATGGGGTTTGGAGATTTTGTGACCTACTGTTGTCCCTTGTCATCAATAAGGATGCACGCGTTTCCCGAGGACGTGTGCAGCAACAGCACAAGTGCTGCTGGGAACGTTTACGAATAATTAAAGCCAGCCCTCAGGCTGGCCGAAGAGATTCTGTCTGACATGGCTGTGTCGGATTGTTACATGTTTCTCATTCGTTTTAGCTCATTGCTGTGCACATAAATTTAAACTTAAAAACAAAATGGATCCAACGGTCTACAACTGTGGTTGTGCATGTTAAGAGGTTTCTTCTCACAGGACTGTCCCATAAATTATGTTTAATTTGCAGGCATCTGCAAACTGCCAGTATCCTAACAAAAGGAATCAGCCAATGCAAACCTCCAATCTAATTCCATAAATAATCTTTAGATAAAGCCTCCTTCCTGTCAAAGGTGATGCCGGTTCCAAGCAGTTAATCCAGTGTTGTGCCACGGCACATATAGTACATGCATTACATGTTAATTCACATAAATGTAATAAGATATTAAGATACAAATGTGGATGTATTAATCATTAAGACATCACCAGACATGGGTCTTTAGATGCTGGTAAAAATTGAAAACACAACAGTAGCCTAACTGAGAAATACATATGAAAAGAATATTTTCGTTCTGAACATTGTCAGTGATATAGAGGGATATACTGTAGTAATCTGTTGTAATCTGACAATAGATTAGTGTTGTCTAAAGAGTTTAACCATGTCAAATAATTATTTGAACTATGTCTCATTCAGTTATGGTACAGATTAAAGGCATATACTCCCAGGGCCGGCCCTAGCCTTTTAGTAGCCCAAGGCAAGATCTATATGGTGCCCCACCTGTCACCTCACACTCAATTCAGAATCGTCATGTACTTAACATCTTTTTTTTTTTATGTAGGCTATAGTCTGCTGGCATACTCAGTAGTAGGCAAGAGCGCTGATTCGGACACGGTCGTGGAAAAAACAAGGAATCCTTAAATAAATAAATATCACCCCCAAATTACTGAGATGCCGATTCACACGGGAGTAATATTCTATTAACCTCTGTGTTTCACGAAATATGGTAGGTAATTTGCGGTGGAATTTTTTATTTAGAAATTACCAACATGGCAGTTTCGCACGGGATTTGCATGGAACTTCCTCCAACATCTAGCTCCGACACAACATTTTAGTTGACAGCAGGGAATAAACTTTAGCTGCAAGTTAGAACGCTTCTTCTGGAGATGGTTAAAAGGTGTTGTTGAGGAACTTGCAAAGCAGACACGCTATCCTGAATGTCTATGTTATTTTTATTCCATTCCCCAAGCCGTGGTCAAAGTGTCTTTTGGTACAACTTTGTGGACAACCACACTCGCAGCATAATGTCGATAACGTATACAGATGCAAGAACAAGCCTGCACACAAAACTGACGAAGATCCAGTTATCAAAACGTCTGTCTACAAGCAAATGTTGAAACGCAGTTTTGTGTGCAGGTTTTTTTTTTTCTTCTCTGCATTTATTCTTCATTAAGCTATGCTGTGTGGATGTGCATGCATATTCTCTCAATAGGATACCGTAACCTTAGACAGACACACATAGCCTACATTTGCTCGAAGGTAAGCTAACTGAGCTACAGTATGTGTATATGCTGTATTAAAAATCATAATTTATGCATATACACCTATATACAGTTGAAGTCGGAAGTTTACATACACTTAGGTCGAAGTCATTAAAACTAATTTTTAACCACTCCACAGATTTCATGTTAGCAAACTATAGTGTTGACAAGTCAGAGATCTAGCTACTTTGTGCATGACACAAGTAATTTTCCAACAATTGTTTACAGACAGATTATTTCACTTTTAATTCACTATGTCACAATTCCAGTGGGTCAGAAGTTTACATACACTAAGTTGACTGTGCCTTTAAATGTCTGTGACCCAACAACATCAAAAGACTCTTGATATCTTATTTTCTGGTGCTCTTAAAAGCGATAATATAACATCTCTGCATTTGAATGGATCTCTATGGGATAACTTGAAGGGTTTCTTCTCCTGACTTATTTTTCCATAGAGTTCAAAAGGAAAATTTGTCAGGAGAGACAACCCTTAAAGTGATCCATCCATATCTACTGCATATCTGGCAGCAGAGTGATGGTTTGAGGCTTGTTTGATACCGCAGACCCTTGATGACTTACAGCCATTTTACCAATCATGTATTCCATACTGTTCCAGCATAATTTACAGCTAAATCTAGTCCCACCCCCCAATTCCCATAGAGATCCATTCAAATTCAGAGATGTTATAGTATCGCTTGTAAGAGTACTAGAAAATAAGATATCAAGTCTTTTGATGTTGTTGGGTCACAGACATCAGGAAGTCATGGCATGCAGTCAAGGACATGCGACCCAATATAAAAAATAAATAAATAAATAAATAAATAAGTCAGGAGAAGAAACCCTTCAAGTTATCCCATAGAGATCCATTCAAATGCAGAGATGTTATATTATCGCTTTTAAGAGTACCAGAAAATAAGATATCAAGAGTCTTTTGATGTTGTTGGGTCACAGACATTTAAAGGCACAGTCAACTTAGTGTATGTAAACTTCTGACCCACTGGAATTGTGATATAGTGAATTAAAAGTGAAATAATCTGTCTGTAAACAATTGTTGTAAAAATTACTTGTGTCATGCACAAAGTAGATGTCCTAATTGACTTGCCAACACTATAGTTTGCTAACATGAAATCTGTGGAGTGGTTAAAAATTAGTTTTAATGATTTCAACCTAAGTGTATGTAAACTTATGACTTCAACTGTATATCATTGCATTACAGTAGTGTACAGGAGAATTCAGACATACCCAGCAACATTGAAAAGAATATGTTAGTGTCAATTTTAAACATACATATTGTAGTCTCTAAAATAGAAGAGAAAAAAAAAGAATAACAAGGAAGTAGAGACAGATGGCATCAATGAGAAGGAAAGCAGAACTTATGGATTTGTAGAAAGGGATATGTGCAGTGTGTGTGTGTGTGTGTGTGTGTGTGTGTGTGGGGGGGGGGGGGTTATTAATAAATTAATAAACTACTGTTAGTTGAGTCTACCTTTACATCCCTAGTAGCTAGCTACCTAGTTAGCTTTATACCTTGAATAAATGTCAATAAACACAAACAGTCATTAGACATACCTCTGAATTTGTTCCTTTTTAACTTTTCTCCCCTGTGCACAAAAAGGCTTGGTGTTGAATCTCTTCATGTTGAAAACTGACCGTTCTAATTTCGAAATTATTATTTTGATGGATCTCTGACTCTGCCGTCCAATCACAATGCTGCTGCTCCTGTGGGCACGTGAGAACAGCCGGGCAAAACCAAAAACCGATGGAGGGGGGTGCTGTGTTGGGGTGGTACTAACTTTTATTTTTCAAATTCTCAAATATGGATCTGGAGGGGCATAGGCGGAGGGTGTGTAAGGCTAGGGAAGGCTTAAAATAATGTAGGCTATTAAATACAAATACAAATGTTATCGATAGAGGATTCAATGTCGAGTTAGCTCACTCAATCCACTAGGCTACTGCCTACTGCGGAAGAGGTAACTAGGCTGCGTGTAGCCGATTGCTGCATGGTTAGACTACCTGTACTAACGTTAGTTGGTTAGTTAGCTAGCTAGCAAGTCCATTAACATGTTGTCCTGTCAGTGAAGCAGCAGTCAAGCTGAAGGATCATCACAGACTCACGGAGCATTTCTGGACACACTGCCACACTTTCTGTTAATGTCAATTAAGAATCATGCATCTTCTTGCAGTGGAATCGCTTAAATAATTAGCCTATAAATATGATGTGAAAATGTGATCGTATCTAAATAACTCACATTTTCTGGAGTGTTATTTTGTATGGGGTGTCAGGGTTTTTCCTACTTTGTAAATTCTTTGGCGGCTGCCAAAATGTTTTCACGGACCGCTAAAATGAGAATAATTGAGAAAACGGCAAATAAAATGACATCTGAATTCTTGAAACCCTAAATTCTGAAGAAGTAAAAGCTTTAACAAGTTCATGCAATGTTTTAACAGAAGGTAGTATTGATAGTATATTGTTGTTTCACCATCTTTAATGAAGGGATAAACCTAAACTGTCTACTTACTATTTTACCACAGCAACACTATAGGCTACTATCTAACAGTATTTTACCTCTGCGACATTCAACACTAGTTTGCCTCAGTGACATATTGTAACACTTACCTTAGTTACATTATTTGGAACACTTATCTTGCAAACTTATTTTTAATTCCTGTTTTAGAGTGTTGTTTATTTATTTTTTCTCGTTGTGTGCTATTAAAATAAATGGTGTAATAGTCAAATGTTCCAAAAGCTTCAAGGACTTTTGATTTATAAACCCTAACTCGTAAACACAACCCTACTAGTACTTTACAACAAAAGCCTACATACTCAAAAAATGTATTTACGGTGAAATGAATGAAAAAAGAAAATTGCGTGCACTCGCACGACAGTGGACATCTGGTGCCCTAGCAAACCTCCTATACCGCCTATGCTTAGGGCCGGCCCTCTATAGCCTACTCCCCTACATACGTTAATTGCTGTAATGTCGACATGCTCTTCAAATTGAATCCATCTGGAGAGGCTTACCGTCAACAAGGGCTTAGATGCTCTTGCTTACTCATACTTTTTACTTTTGATATATATATATATGTCTTTTAATATACTGTATTATTAAACAGTTACCACACTGTGGAACATAAAGCAAACATGTATTATTAATGAAAGAATGAATAATATTAAAAAAACTAAACTCATTAAATAACAGAGGTACAAACAAGCACAATAATATCACAACACATAACTGAAGAAGTCTGTCCTCCCATAAACATTTATTAACTACTAAGAAATACTGTGCAAATATCAGTCAACAACTAACACATGCAAATGCACAGCAATGAACAGTGACTTACGGGAATACATTTACAAAGTAAAACTTTCCCTGTGGTCTTCCATTTGAGATGTTGCTACTGGTAAAACACAGAATTGAAAATGCAAACAAACAAACGAAGGCACACACGCACACACACGCACACATACACACACACTCCTGTAATGAAGTTGTGTAAGCGCTGCCATTTTCCTGCCACAAATTGCAACTGTAGTGCAGGTGTTACGTTTAATGTATCAATGTTTCATATATGAGCCCTCTACCCCAGCACCGAGCCTTCTACACCAGTCACTCCCCGAGCCTTCTACACCAGTCACTCCCCGAGCCTTCTACACCAGTCACTCCCCGAGCCTTCTACACCAGTCACTCCCCGAGCCTTCTACACCAGTCACTCCATGTACCAGACAGACCAGCCTCATCCTTTTCCTAGTGAAACTGACAGGTTTTGCTATTTCCATTTAGTGTTCAGGTTATCTGTCAAGGCAGGTTGATGTCACAATCAATTTCACAGGGAAATGTGTGGCAGATGATTTCAGTATATGAGTCTACGCGAGGATGCATTGCGGTGCTTATGGTATATATCGTAAAAAAAAGAAAATGTATTTCTAGACCATTATCTAGCTGCATTCTTTGAGGTGCGTATGACACCACCCGTGTTCTCTACAGAGATGGATTCAGGCCAGGTTCCCACTCCTCTTCTGTAGTATATAAGTACTTATGTTGTGGAGAGAATGTGCATCGATCACAGGGACTGGCAGTGAACACGCGTACCTAAAGCAGCCATTTGAAAGAACCCATTTTCAGTGCATTTCCTGTTATCAGCTGTGATCCATCAGATAGCCTCCTTCGGTTCCGCATTGCATCAAAGGTAACTCCTGCCAACCCAACCCACGTCTGCCAAACCCTCTACCAACTCGAACCCCCCCCCCCCCCCCCCCCCCCACACACACACACACACACACACAAACCCCACCCCCTCCGCCCTCCCCAGAATGGACAGTCTGCACATCAACTCAAGCTTTGCAGATGGTTAAATATGAACACTGAAATTTCACCAGTAACAGCCCTGTGGCCTACACAAATCCCTGTGCAATTCTGCTCTGTATGAGGTTAGGGTGCTAGCTCTTTTGACCCATGTCTGCATTATATTTCTTAAATGTACTTTAACCCCATGCAGCCACACGAAATTACATATTAAGCTTTACATATCTGTAAAATTGCGGCCTTTGAAAAACAAGTTTATTTTTAAGAAATATCACTGTACCCCTGAGACATTTGCTTGTAATGAAATGCTTATTCAAAACTAATCAGCAAATGTGCTTGCATATAAAAGTCATCCCCCTTAGCAACAATTCAAAAATTCACATCTCATAATTTTTACAAATTGATGTCTATACACATTCGCAAATATAATTCTGCCCTTTCTGACTTAGTTTTGGTGAAGGTGGAGCTTCCTGTCGGGCGACTTGCCTTTGGCAGCTGGGACAGGTGGGAGTCAGGCAGTACCGTGCCTCCTTGTGCCAACCCCACGCGCCTCCCTCCTCTCTCCGTCCGGGCCGAAAAGCTTCCGTCAGGTTCTAGAAGCTGGGCTGCTGAGGCAATGCACTTAAGCACCGATGCATTTCCGCCTGTGCTGCCCTGGCGTTGTTAACCTGATCCCCCCTGGAGAGCCTGACTCCTTCTCGTTGCGCTCGCGGCTAATTCCCTTATCCTCACAGCTGAGCTCCTCTAGCACGCCTGCTCTGCAGGGCAAAGCACAGGAAACAGCGCAGGAAACAGTGCAGGAAACAGTGCAGGCAGTGCAGGAAACAATGCAGACAGCGCAGGAAACAGTGCAGGCAGTGCAGGAAACAGTGCAGGCAGCGCAGGAAACAGTGCAGACAGCGCAGGAAACAGTGCAGGCAGTGGAGGAAACAGTGCAGGCAGAGCAGGAAACAGTACAGGCAGTGCAGGAAACAGTGCAGGCAGCACAGGCAGAGCAGGAAACAGTGCAGGCAGAGCAGGAAACAGTGCAGGCAGTGCAGGAAACAGTGCAGGCAGCGGAGGAAACAGTGCAGGCAGAGCAGGAAACAGTACAGGCAGTGCAGGAAACAGTGCAGGCAGCACAGGCAGAGCAGGAAACAGTGCAGGCAGAGCAGGAAACAGTACAGGCAGTGCAGGAAACAGTGCAGGCAGTGCAGGAAACAGTGCAGGCAGCGGAGGAAACAGTGCAGGCAGAGCAGGAAACAGTACAGGCAGTGCAAGAAACAGTGCAGGCAGCGCAGGAAACAGTGCAGACAGCACAGGCAGAGCAGGAAACAGTGCAGGCAGAGCAGGAAACAGTGCAGGCAGTGCAGGAAACAGTGCAGGCAGCGCAGGAAACAGTGCAGGCAAAGCTGGAAACAGTGCAGTCAGCGCAGGAAACAGTGCAGACAGTGCAGGAAACAGTGGATGCAGCACAGGAAACAGAGCAGCGCACCGGTTTTACAGCAGGCTTGCTGCAGCTTTGACTTGCACATCATTAACAGCGAAGGTCCACCG
Source organism: Synaphobranchus kaupii (assembly GCA_029718625.1). NCBI lineage: Eukaryota > Metazoa > Chordata > Actinopteri > Anguilliformes > Synaphobranchidae > Synaphobranchus > Synaphobranchus kaupii. Next base: position 38,862,312 of record CM056378.1, on the reverse strand, counting down.
ATAAGCGTATCATTGACTTGTGAAACAATTACAGCAGCAGTAAAATGAGGAGCTAATGAAGTAAGAAATAAATTTGAACACTTGTATGTTTGTTACTATGTATTTCGCTAGAGGTGGCACTGTCAGGAAATACCTGACAACAGCTGTAAGCAATACCTGAGTTTATAAAGAGGTTTCACACAATGCCAATTGTCAAGGAATAGCTTGTAAGTGACATTATATCTCAGCGAATTGTCGAGATATAATTTGGATGTCTATCAATGTCTTTATAGTGACACGGTGCCAAGTAGACACATGGAAACGTATTACTCACTTCAGAGTAGAAAACCACCAAGGTGATTAGTTCAGAAGGGTACTTACCGTGGAGAACCGTCCACCCTCCTCTGGGTTTTAACAAGGGATGCCACAAAAAAAAAAGCAAACCAGACATTATAAGCAAACTAAGAATTAAGTATTATAATATATATATATATATATATATTTTAAATGTGATTGTTGTCACATCTTTGGACTTGTTTAATAACCTCTACATTTTGGGCTTTCACCCAGGCACAGAAGCTTATAATCAGCCTGGAACCAGCGCATGTCTGGGTAAAAGTGTAGAATCACTGCGCATGCTACATGCTACATGACAGCTTTTAGAAGTGAGAAGTGTGTATTTTTTTTACTGTGTTTGTTTTCCCTCTTTGGAGATGGCTTCATTTGCTAGATTCCTTTACAGCTGTTGGGCCTGGGATACTGGGACATCACTCATTCACAGTTTTCATCGTCGCCAAACCGCGGAGCACAAAATCTAACATTGATTATCCTCTGGCACATTCTTTTCACGTCATTAAGTTTACTTCATTATTGTAATGTCACAGATCAATCTCATGGAGTCGTCATAGATTTCGGCGCGACGAACAAGCGGAGGGCGATCGATGGATAAGCTGATATTGGTTTACACAACGCGCTAAGTGACAGAGAGAGAATGTGAAAATGATCCGTGAAATCGGCCGCAAAATCAATGCCCCCCTCCCCCTCCAGGTGAGCCACTGTTTGCTCATTGATCATCATTGATCCGGGGAGACTGCACATTTCCCTGATAGGGTTAGAAATGGCATTTGCACGCGCGAGCTCCCGCCACACGTTCGGGGGTCCTGTGCCCTGTTTTCATGTAGCAATAACTTCAGCTTATGCATCAGTTGTTGGTGAGGTGCTGTTTTCATTAAAGTTTATAGATTTAGAAATGCAATATTTAGCTTTTCTCATCTTCAAATGAAAAGAAATGAATTGATAAGCCGAGCAATAAGCACCGGCAGACAGCAGTGAAGCAGACCTTTGTGGTGTGAAACGTACCCACGTCTTCTAATCAACATAAGAATCAGAAATACGCCATATGGCACAGCAGCGCAGGAGTGGCGCCTCTCCGTAGCCTGCGTCCGACTCTGACGCAGGTCGACAGCAAACACAAAGTTAACTTGCACAAAACGTTATCCCCCCCGCCCCCCCCCCCCCCTCCCTTGTTTATTTTTCGCCTCCGTGTCTTCCACAGAAAAAAAAGAGAAAAGAAACCTGTATGAAACGCAGCTAACTGCACTTCACCATGAGGCGACCCCTGCAAATAGCAACTGTACAAAAGTCAGGGGGATGGCAGGGTCTATGGAATACAGCGGGTTAATACGCGAAACAAAAAAAAAAAAGCCCCGTTACTGAGAGGATTATGGGAAGGCCGGGGGGTCAGGCACACGTTGGGCTGATGGTGCTGGTATGATGGGCCGGTCTCATATATAATTGAATCTCGGGTGGAAGCGCTGAGGGTTATTTGTTATTATTATTATTATTATTATTATTCTATCCTTTAGGCAGGGGGCTGGGTGCAGCAAGGTCTGCGTGCGGTTTATTCTTCTCCTCTTACCTGGTCTGGTCTTGGTCAACTGTGACCGATTTTCATGCATATTCACAAGGGAAATTGAATGTGTTTATTTTTGTTTGTTGTCCTAATGTTTTCAGCAAATTGTGTTTTCTCTCCATTGCCAGTGATAGTGGATGGGAGGTGGTGGGGGGTGGGGGGCTTTAGTGGTTCATTGGCTGATTGTCAGCAGGATGGACTTCTCCCAGCACATGCGTGTGTGGTATCGGTCACCCCCAGAGTGAGTTGCCAGAGATGAATGCCCCTCACTCTCCCCACCGTGTGCCGGCGGGCGGCCGTCTCCGGGCCCTGATAAACGAGAGAGCTACACCCCCCCCCCCCCAAAGCTAAAGCTAAACCTAAAGCTGCCTTTATGCCAGGAAGTACATTAGAACTACAGCAGCTGTGCACTGTTGGCACAGTAGCTCGTCTAATTACATGTGAGTTGAGGCTTGGGTTTAAAGTTGCTTAAGGTTGGTATGCTTAAGGTGGGCTTTAGGTCTAGGGTTGGATTTGTCCTTTGGGGGTGGCTGAAAAACCTGATCTCCACAGGAACACCATAATGCCCACAGTTGTGACTCACAGTTACAACAGATTGCAGTGCAATAACACCAATCATGACTGTGAAGACTATTTCTTTCACATTTTCAAAGAATTTGGATCCTTTTGAGTGTGCCTGAATCCTTGGTGGCTTGATTCCGCGTGGCTGGCAGACAATGGCGTAATCGGGATGTAAGATAATTGGTTCTGCCGTCTCCATGGGAAGCGCTGTCAGGTTCCAGTGCGTGCTGTTTGTCCTGCCGTCCTGTCTGGCGGCTCACGGTGACCCCTTTTCTAGGTCAGAACGTGAGCGTGACTTGATTATATCCTGCCATTAACCTCCCAGCAGCCCCTGGGGGACAGGGAGATGTGATCTCCCAGCAGACCCTGGACACCGGGAGATGTGATCTCCCAGCAGACCCTGGGACACGGGGAGATGTGATCTCCCAGCAGCCCCTGGGACACGGGGAGATGTGATCTCCCAGCAGACCCTGGGACACGGGGAGATGTGATCTCCCAGCAGCCCCTGTGGGACACGGGGAGATGTGATCTCCCAGCAGACCCTGGGACACGGGGAGATGTGACCTCCCTGCAGACCCTGGGACACGGGGAGATGTGATCTCCCAGCAGACCCCTGGGACACGGGGAGATGTGATCTCCCAGCAGCCCCTGGGGGACAGGGAGATGTGACCTCCCAGGAGACCCTGGGGGACAGGGAGATGTGACCTCCCAGCAGACCCTGGGGGATGGGGAGACGTGACCTCCCACAGCCCTGGGGGGACAGGGAGACGTGGTCGGTTGGTGGGTAGGGACTCAGTGATGGGGCTGCGTGGAAGAGGCCCTGAAAGCTCAGCTTGAGTGCGCTATTGATCCGGGTGGATTAGGGTCCCTTGTCGGCGTGGGACATCTCCCTCAGTTGACAGATTATTACGGGCTTTGCCGGGATTTAGACCTTGAAAGACTCCCAGCACAATGACTGTGTTTGGCGCAGACATATCTAATAAGATAACCATAAGCCTCACAACAACCAGGATTTCAGACTGCTTCCAACAGCGGCAGCAATCTTCTTTTCTCGCTCTCTCTCAATCTCCTCTCTCTCTCCCTCTCCCCCTCCCTCCCCCTTCCTCCTCTTTTTTCTTTAATTTCAAAATCGCTCACATGGGATTTGCTGAAAACAGATTGACTCTCTTTATTAGTTGTGGCTCGGCACAATTCCGTTATGAGCTTCCGACGCGTGGCCCTATTAAACATTTCCGATTCAGGGGGTTGGGATATTGTAATTTTGGAGGAGTTATGGGCCGTGAGCTGACCAGGGATCCAGCCACGCACCTGGCCAGATGGGGAGCGGGGTGAGGCAGTGACTGCACCTGGGCCCCCCCCCCCCCCCCCCCCCGATTCCCCAGGCACTCCCCTGGAGCCGAGCGCCTCAGCGGAGATGGCGGGTTTGTGGCTGGCGTGACTTATGACATAATTAGGAAGTGGCAGCCTAAATGGCTGAGTGACTCCATCCCCCCCTGTCAATGGGGGGGGTGTTATTGGAAGGCAGTCGAAGGAGGACGTGGAACCAGTGAGGGAGTGAGTGAATGTGATGGTGTGACACTACGGTAATGGAAACCAATGGTTATAGTGGCAATTAGAAGGGTTCTGAGATAATTCTCCTTTCTGATCTTTATATAAGGGGTGTTTAGTGTGCAAATTTTACGTTTGCGAGGATGTACAGTACAGAAGTACAAAATCAAATCAATATTTGGTGTGACCACCCTTTTAAAACTGCATCGATACTCTTAGGTACACTGTCGTGCAGTTTTATAAGAAAACCAGCTGGTTGGTTGTTCCAAGCATTTTTTGAGAACTTGCACAGAACACAGTTCTTCTGCAGACTTTGGCAGTCTCACTTGCTTCTGTCTGTCCAGGTAATCCCAGACAGCCTCGATGATGTTGAGATCAGGGCCTCTGTGGAGGCCATACCATCTGTTGCAGAACTCCTTGTTCTTCTTTTCACTGAAGAAGTTCAATACAATTTTTTTTGGAAAATGAATGTTTGGAACTGTATAATTTGCTCTTTTGTACCGACAGACTAATGCAGAATACTAAAAATAAACGTCTAAGAAAACAAAAGAAAAACAACAAAAAATCTAGGGTGCCTAAGACATTTGTATAGTACTGTACATGCCCACTTCCTCTCAAACGAGAGTCCAGAGGACTCGGTGCGGTCTTAATATGCCGCTCGCACAGGAGCTCCCTGCGCTTTATCAGGGCCCCCTCGTCGCTGTGGAAACGCAGGTTTGATTAGTATGCCGGGTGGTCGGCAGGATTCAAGGAAAAGGGAAGTGGTGTGGAGGAATGGTGCTTCTCCACTGAGAGATAGAGGTTGGAGTCCATGCAGAAGATCTTATCCCCCCGAGCAATTTAAATGTCCTCTTTCCTTTTCAGCGCTCTTACTTTGTCAGTGTTTTCTCCTCCCACTGTCTGAAATGCTCAGACCTTTATCTCCAGCCTGTTCATTTTTACCTCCAGTAGCCCACTGCACTTCACACGGGCTTATTTGGAGATGCAGTTGACAGCACGGTAAAAGCCAGCAGGTCTGAACAGGGACGGAGCACAGCGTTGGTCGGATTGGTTGACCTCACGCATCCGTTTGACTGCATTATATTGGAATGTCATATTTTGGTTTGGTCTTGAAAATAGTGGAAGAAAATAAT